>JACXGM010000559.1:0-46685 GCA_016801145.1 Umbra pygmaea
CTCTACCCACTCCACCCAGTTACTCCACCCACTCAAAACCCTTTACCAATATAATCTGCCCCCTCCAACCAGTTACTCCACCCACCCTTCCCAGTTACTCCGCCCACTCCAAACACTCTAGCCAGTTACTCCGCCCAATCCAAACACTTGAAACAGTTACACCAAACACTATTAATCATGCTAGCATCATGTCATTCATTGCAATAGTGGCATGTTAGCATCATGCTAGCAACATGCTAATCATGCTAATATCTTACTAAAACCATGCTAGCAACATGTTTATCATACTAGCATCATGCTAGCATCATGGTTGTCCTACTAATATCTTCCTAAAAACATGCTAGCATCATGTTAGCAACAGGTTTATTTTGCTAGCATCATGCTAATCATGCTAATATCTTACTAAAATCATGCTAGCATCATGTTAATCATGCTAATATCTTACTAAAAATATGCTAGCATCATGTTAATCATGGCAATATCTTAATAAAACATGGAAGCATCATGTAAACAACATGTTTATCAGGCTAGCATGATGTTAGCAACAGGTTTATTATGTTAACATCATGTTAATCATGTTAATATCTTAAAAAAACATGCTAGCAACATCTTTATCATGCTAGCATCATGCTAGCATCATGCTAGCATTATACTAGCATCATGTTTATCATGTTAATATCTGCCTAAAAACATGCTAACATCATGTTTATTATATTAATATCTTCCTAAAATAATGCTAGCATCATGCTAAACATGTTAATACCTTACTAAAAACACGTTAGCATCATGTTAATCATGCTAATATCTTACTCAAACATGTTAACATCATGTTAGCAACATGTTTATCATGCTAGCATCATGTTTCTTGTGTTAATATATTCTTAAAAACATACTAGCATCATGATAATCATACTAATGTCTTACTAAAACATGCTAGTATCATGCTAATCATGCTAATATCTTACTAAAAACAGGCTAGCATCATACTAATCATGCTAATATCTTACTAAAAACGTACTAGCATCATGTTAATCATAGTAATATCTTGCTAAAAACATTTGAGCATCATGTTAATCATGTTAATTTCTTTATGAAACCATGCTAGCATTATTCGAGCAATAGGTTTATCACATTAGCATCATGCTAATCTTGCTACTAGTGGCGGCAAGAACACTTCACACAATTTCCCCAGAAATTGTACCTATTCTAGTTTATTATAACTTTTCATGTGACGAAAATGACACTTTGCTACAATGTAAAGCAGTGATTGTATAACAGTGTAAATTAGCTGTCCCCACAAAATAACTCAACACACAGCCATTAGGGTCTAAACTGCTGGCAACAAAAGTGAGTTCCCCCTAAGTGAAAATGTCAAAATTGGGCCCAAAGTGTCAATATTTTGTGTGGCCACCATTATTTTCCAGCACTGCCTTAACCCTCTTTGGGCATAGAGTTCACCAGAGCTTCACAGGTTGCCACTGGTGTCCTCTTCCACTCCTCCATGATGACATGGGGTCATTATCATGTTGGAATACTACATTTTGGCATGCTCTCCTTCAGTCTTTCACATTGATGTTGGGTGGCTTTATGTCACTCCTGGTGCAAAAATGAAATCAGCTCAGCTTTGTTTGATAGCTTGTGAACATCCATCTTCTTCCATCTTCTTCTTGTTCAAATTCAATGGGGTTGACTTATGAAAACCTTCAGTGGTGTCTTTTCCAGAGTTTTTTTCCAGAGTTGTACATACATTTTTTGGATTATTTAAAATCCCCAAATACTATTTTTATAGCATTTGTAAGCTGGTCACATTAAAGAGAATGTAGTTCTGTTTATATTGCCTGATTCATAAAGCACTTTTAAATACTAAATATTATTAGATCTAATTGTGTTACCAGCCAATGATAACACTGCATCATATTTTTGAATCATATAGTGCAGGGTATGTTCATTTGTATTTGGGAACTGTACACAGGTTGTGGGCTGGTCTGCATTTCAAAGTCCCTGGCTTTTTTCAGTCCCAGTCTGACCCTGCCTATAGGTCTACTGAACCATACATGGAGTTTGCAGGGTGGCTGAAACAGGCAATTGCATTTTTTCCAAAATGAGTGGAATTATTGTCTGGCATGACCAGATATTTTATAAATATTTTAAATAACACAAAACAACTAAATAGTGGTAGGTAATTTGCTGTCAGCATACAAATTGATTGCGCGTTTTGTGTAGATTTCGTCTTTTATACAGTTCATTCCATTTTGTTTAAATGTGAAAGGGGAGAGGCCTCGTTCACTTTTTTGGAGCTTGCTGATGAATGTGATGCACATATGCCTTGCTGGATACACCATGACCCTTTTGTGGATCTACTGATCGCTGTGGATTACCTTTTTTTTGTGTCATTGGATTACAGCAAAAATATGGATCTTTTTTCTTAACGTGTCTTCACACTTTATGTTGTGAATGTGCTTCGTTTCTGCATTTGGAGATGCATCTCAACAGAGTGTAGGTCGAACACTGATCGTTCACTGTTACATTTTAGTTGAATTTAAGTGTCGGGGCATTCCACCACCATCTGTCTAGTGCGTTCCAAGACAGCCGTGCCGCAACTGGATTTCACTAAAACAAATTGTGCTGAATTGTTCAACAATGCACAGTGACACCATCTGCATTGACACCATTTTTGACCGTTCTCACCATCCTTTGCCTTTGCCTCTCGGAAATGTTACTTGGCCTGCCACTTCTGGCCTTAAAAAGAACGGTACCTGTGGTCTTCCATTTCCTCACTATGTTCCTCACAGTGGACACTGACATCTTAAATCTCTGCGATAGCATTTTTTAGCCTTCCCCTAGACCGTAATGTTGAACAATCTTTGTTTTCAGGTCATTTGAGAGTTTTTTTGAGGCCCCCATGTTGCCACTTTTCAGAGAAGAGTCAAAGAGAACAACAACTTGCAATTGGCCACCTTAAATAGCTTTTCTCATGATTGGATCTATGAAGTTCAAGGCTTAATGAGCTCACCAAACCAATTGTGTGTTCCAATTATTTGGTCATAACAATGGGCATTATGCATGGCAGCAAAAGAACACAGTGTTCCAAGAAAAACACTTGCTACCCACAGTAAAATGTGGTGGCTAGCAAGTGTTGTGAGGCTGTGTGGCCAGTGCCAGTACTGGGAATCTTCTTAAAGTTAAGGGTTGCATGGATTCCACTCAATATCAGCAGATACTTTAAAATAATGTAGTGGAATCAGTCACAAAGTTGAAGTCCGGTCCTGGATATTTCAACAAGATACAAAGTACTGCTCAAAATCTACTCTGGCATTTATGCAGAGGAACAAGTACAATGTTCTGGAATAGCCATCCCAGTCCCCAGACGTGAATATCATTAACAATCTGTGGGGTGATTTGAAGCGGGTCGTCCATGCTCGGCAACCTAAAAACCTAACTGAACTGGAAATGTTTTACATGGAGGTGTGCTCCAAAATACCTTCATCCAGAATCCAGACACTCATTACAGGCTATAGGAAGCGTCTTGAGGCTGTTATTTCTGCTGAAGGAGGATCAACTAAATATTGATGTGATATTTCTGTTGGGGTGCCCAAATGTATGCACCTGTCTAGTTTCATTTTGTCAGGGGTGCCTACACTTTTGCATACAACTGTACAGGTATTCAAATTAACAAAAATGACATGGGTACCCACATTTTTGCACCTGTCTAATTTTGTTTTGATGCGTATTGCACATTTTCTGTTAATCCAATGAACCTCATTTCACTACCAAAATATTTCTGTGTCTTTCAGTTATTTGATGGATCTAAATGAAATTACTGATCCAAACACCCAATTGTTTATTAATGAAAATCATGGAAATTGTCAGGGGTGCCTACACTTTTGCATATGACTGTAGCTATACTAATGCCATCCAAGTGTTTCAAACTCAATGGTTTTTTATCAGTGACATTTCCCCTATGGGGAAGTAAACTGTCCAGCTAACCACACCTTCTGTTTGGAAGGTGACGGAGGCTTTCACAATGGGACAGTTCAATTTTTTCGGTAGAGTACCCATGGACACTGACATTGTACCCTTTTGTGAGGACACATTCTATGAGGAAAGCACCCGGTCATTGACAGAAGCTATGTCGATGGTGCGACATCTACAGGACACCAGCTGTTATACCACCTCACCCAGGCACAAGTGGAGGTCAACCTGGCAAAGAAGACAACAAAGATCCTGACCAGCGCCTCCCCGGTGGCCGCCAGATATGAATACACCGGGTGGGACTATGTCTATTGGGCATGTGTGGTGGCAAGCTTTCTATTGGTGACTATAATGGCACAGTGCGTTTATTTTAGATCCAGAACACCACTGCAAACTCCATAGCTTTGGTTCCTCTTAATGTCTTAAAGCATATGGGGGCCAAACGGGGGATTAATATAGTTCAATGAAAAATGTGTTTTTCCTCAGCAGATACACCGGGTGTGGTGGGTATCAACATTGAACCACCCCCTCAGAATGACAAAGACACAACCGATGGGTGAAGATGAACATGAGAGTCACTGGATCGATTACATTGGTGTTTGGTCTTTTTATGTGTGTCCCATAACGTTAGCTGGCCAGTCTACCTGAGGAGAGCCAATGACAAAAATGTCTCGCTCCCTGATGGGAGACAATTGAATGAATGGGATGATTTAATTAATGTAAAGGTCTCAATGCCAGTTCTGTTGGTTTCATTGTTTTAACCAGAGGTCAGTGATCCTAACTGACACAACAGTGGTTGTGTGCGATACCTGAACGTGGAGGAGAAAATATCTTGTTTAAGGTAGTTCTTGGACCTCCAGAATGAGGCAAAGCAAATTGGCATTGCAATGCCGAGGATTTGGGATAGATAAGCTGAATCATCTTCCTTGCCACATCACTCTTTAGCTACTCCTTGTGTCCAGATCAGGTGCCTGTAAATTCAATTATGGAAGTACAGTTGGTGGTGAAAGTAATCATCCTACACATGATCTGACTAAAGGCTTCCTTGTTGGACCGGCAGTGCGAAATGAATCGACCGGCTCTGTGACATGTGGTTGGATAAACCATGTGCACACCGCTCGCCATCACGTATCTGTCCAAGGAGTGGTGGGCTCCTGAGAAGACACTGTCAGTGGGAATCAAGAGGGGAGAAAAATAGGGGAAAAAAATTATGAATAAAAGATAATAATTATAGTTTATTAAATAATAAATGTAGTATTTGGGAGTCAAATTCATCATTAGCTTAATCATTAACTTATACTCCTGTAGGCATATATATTTTTTGTCTTGCCATAGCCATGTTCTTAGGATAGTTTTTAGATTGTACTCCATGGTCTGTTATGGGCCGAAGGGCAGAGAAAACTACGCTGACATATATTCTTGGTATGTAATTGTCATTTATTGGCTAGTTGAAGTATAATGATGTTATGCCTTAATTGGAATAAATGCTGTTACTTTAAACTAAGCTTTGCTGCGATATTCAACGTTTATTCCCCTATATTCTACAGTGGAGTTATTGGGGGTACAGGTTTGCCTATATATTTTCTCTGAGGCCAGCCGTAGACGAGCTCTTTGACTATATTCTATTACAGTGCTTGTTTTGAGACGATAGATTACCTACCTATCAATATTCCTATCTATCTCTTCACTCACATTCACCGTGGGAGGAAAAAGAGAATGACACTCTTTTTCCAACCCACCAACTACACAAATACAAAAATACATAGCAGCAAACATGGCAACAATTTCCCACACAGGCACTACCAATCAATATACAGTAGATAGATAGAATAGACAGAATTCTTTATTGTCATTGTACAAGAAACAATGAAATTGGATGACAATCCTCTCTCTGTGCTTTTCAATAGAATTTAAACATTTAAAAAATATATATAAATATATCAGGCACTACCAATCAATTTTTTCAGAAGTGGCTGCCAATACAGCTTCTTGAGCCTGAATATCGAGCTACATTTGTTGTAGCTATATATTCTTCTGTGTACTCTGCCTCATACTGTACAGTTGGATATCAAAATGTAAAAGCAAGTCGAAAAAATGATTAGAAGACATTTTGTTTTGCAGCAAAGTTGATAAAATAACGGGACCACTCGGAAGGACGGTGGGCCGGAATGCTGTGTTGGTCGGATTTGGCAGGAAGCACAGAATTGTAGTTTGTTTGAGTGAGAGATGTTTCCGGAAATTACGAAACGGAAGTTGGATGGTTAGCCGTAGGTGCTGGGTTAGCCTTAGGTGCTGGGTTAGCCACTGGTGATGTCTGCGGGGCTGCAGCTGGATGCTATAGGACCCAAATCAGATCTTAACAAAACAATGGGTCACATCACACATGGTTATATCCAGTATTTATACAATCTATGTTCTGTACATACAAAAAATCTTGCCACCTCAGCTATTTAGCAACACAATGTCTGATAGAAACATAGCAAAAAGCCATGCTATACCTTCAAAAATCAAGGACAACCAAGGCTTGTTACTGTATGGTAGTTCAATCCGAATAACATGGAAACTTATATTTGCGACAGAAAGCAGGCCTATATACATTTTTTTTTTCTCGACAGTCCTTTCAATACACGTGAGTACCTCGTACAAAGGATTTTGCCCAAGAATTTGAAATCTGGTGCTCCCTCTAGCCAAGCATGTGTGAAACATATCTCATTGTCCTACAAATATCTGGGAAAAGCTCCCAGCACCTCCAGATCACTGTATCATGGTGTGCCCCTTTAAGCAGGTAACAGCAACGCATCCTGTAATGTTGTCATTGTATCCTGTGTTGTGTTCTGTTTAGGTTTTGGGTTTAGTCTTGCTTAAGTTCTAGCGTTTTTCCTTGTGTTTGTATGCCCTTGTGTTTCCCTCCATTTCACCAGCAATTTCCTAAATCCTGAGTCTCCATGAAGGCATCACTCTAGCCCAGATTCCTATAGGCTATATGCACAGCTCCACTACTTCCTGAACTTAAGGCAGCTCATTTGTTTCCTGTCTTACATTATTGGACAACAGGGTTGCCGCGGGGTTTTAAAAAGTCTTAAAAAGTCTGAAATTCTACGTTAAATTGAAGGCCTTAAAACGTCTTAAAAATTGCCCGATTTTCATCCGAGGTCTTAAATTTCATATAGTCAGGTCTTAAAAATGGCTTGACCCTTGTTCATTTCCAGAAACGCTGGCCGCAGAAAGAGAAACTATCGAGTCGTAGCCTACAAAGCGGAGTCATGAATGTTGTCGATGTTAATTAGGAACAAAAGTACATTTTGAGTTGCACACTGACAATTTTTAAGGTGCATCAGTAACAAAACCAGCAGTTAGCTGCCCTCAGAACGTTGATTCAGTGTGTTGTAGATTTTTCTGGGGATACTGATGTTGATACGTACGTGGTGATAAAACTACAAATCCTGTGATAAATGCAATACGAAATGCCTGCGAAATACATTTGCGTCTCCTCGGAGTTTGTTAAAGTTCGGCTAGGCCTACGTGTGGAAAATGGGAAAGTGTACTTTTAAAGAGACATGGCTAGAGCACAGCGATTTTCGCTGTGGTTACAAGCCGTACACAGCTCCAAGTACGAACCTGGAGTCACACACTCTGGCATAGAAACACCAGCGCCAGCTAGTGGTTCGGTGGTGTAATTGCAGTGCAATGCAGACATTGACGCAGAAGTATAAATGCTTGTGACAATGTAAGCTACGCGTGAGCCTGCGCCGTAGGTTACGCATTAACTACTACGCAGAAGTATAAATCAGGCTTTAATTATGCACAGTCTATCATGCGCATGTAAAAATGCTGTAGGCGAAGTGGAAGATAAAATACATTTAGAAGTGTTCCTTTACTTAATTTAATGAAAATAAATAACTTATTTGCAAATGTAATTAAAAGACATTGCTTTCTAATCAAATCCCAAAATTTTAATGAAGTATTGGGCTGGTCACCCTCAATGTCAGACAACGCATTCCAACGCAAGAGACTGCACAACTCTCGCTCCCGACATCCAAAAACTGGTCAGTGGGCAGCAAAGTGAACAAAATTTTGTTTCTTCTTCCCTAACATGATACATGGTCAACATCAACCCTTCATCCAAGAGTTGCAAAACATAGCAGAGAACGGGAACCAACCACAGAGGGAGTCACAGTAAACTGCTTAACTACTCAAGTCGCCATATAAGTTAACATTGGCCTAAAAAAATTAGGACTATTCCTGATATTTGGCAAAGTATTGTTTATTGATAATTATCTGTTTGCCCTCACAACAACTCAATAATTATTAGCAATGAATGTAATAGATATTACATGAATATGCTATTTGAACAGATTCTCAGCATTGTTGAAAAGTCATATAGCTTGCTATCCCTTTTGTTAACTTTAGCAGATGATAAAGCTATTATGTCTAATTCTATAAAGATTATCACTCATCAACATATGGGGAATTGGTAATAATATCACATCGGATAGTAGGCTGTAGTACTAAATGTCATAGTAATGTTATTTAATTTCTCAAAATGTATATTAATTTGCTGCTGGGTCATTTTAGGGCTAGTGTAGATGTGCACAGTTTTGCAGAAAACCACTTTCTGGCTCATAGCCTACTTATGTTCTATCGTTTATAAACCCAAGTTTTTGCAACAATTTTGTTAAGGTTATATTATTAGATAAACCATGTCCCGGGTCTTAAATATGTTTTGATTGATCACAAATAAGATTGTTTAGTAATACTACAAGCTAGAATACATAATCCTCTGCCAGTGTGCATAATTAAATTATTTACCGATCACAGGTATTTTTCGTAATTTTATTGTGCGTTCACTGCGGTATTTGGTCTTAAAAGCATTTCGAGTGGCATTAAAAAAGTCTTAAAAAGTCTTAAATTTAATGTCATCAAACCTGCAGACACCCTGGACAAACTGATTAATCCACTTGTGTTGGTCCATTGTGACACACGTGGATTAATCAGTTTCTCCAATAATGTAAGAAAGGAAACAAAGGAGCTGCCTTAAGTTCAGGAAGTAGTGGAGCAATGCATATAGCCTATTATTTTGTATTCAGTTCACCTGTTCCCTATAATCCCCTGTATATATTCCTGCCCCTTTGCGTTCCTCACTGCGAGGTATTGTTTTTTCTCTCCATGAAACTAAGCTACTGAGTCATTGTTCCCTGTTCTGCCTTTGTTGGAGTATTTGACCTTGACCAATTTTTGCGTTACACCTTGTTTGTGGATTAAACCTTTTGTACCTTAGCCCTGTGATTATCTGGACCTCTTATGTCTTTGTACCTGATTTTGATCCCCTTTTGTGCCTGGTTTGTATTGTTTTGATCTTCCTGTATACTGAACCATGCCTGTATTCTGATCATCACTGGATCCTGTTCTTGTTTGGCTGGATATCCTGTGTACTGAAACCTGCTGCCTAACCTAAGCTTATGACAATTACTATTAAACATTATTGGGAATTCTACCCTGCTCTGTCTAAGTGTACTCGTTACACTTCCTTAAAGACCTGAAATACCTAACCTAAGTTACTGGTGACCACACACAATTGAAATAGAACCAGTTAAATAGAAACAATATGAGGAAACAGCTCTCCACTATCAGTAGATATAACCAGTTTTAAAGAAATGAAAATGATTTCACTTTTGTTTTGAGGGTCCAAGTCGAACCCAAGTATTACTGTTTGACAAAGTTAAATTAACCCTGATGGCAAACACATGCAAAAAATATATGTACATATGTGTCCTGAATATGTTCATGAAATATATAACTTGCGCTTCTCACAATATCGTAATACAGTGCATATTATATATTTTAACATGTAATATTATATGTAAAGACAATTAAGCATTTCTCAACACATCATGGAATAAACCTTGAAGACATTATTTTCATGAGAACCTCCTTGTTATTGTGAGTTTATAACTATTGTTGGCAATGGAACAAACCAAAAATATGCAAATAGGCATTTGTTGCTAGTTAAATATTTAGCTTTTTTACTATTGTCTGCATTTTGCATTATTTACGTTGATGTTTTATATTCACGATTTATATACACAATTATTATATAAAATGTATACACTGCTTTATTGATTATAATCCTACATGATTGAAAGATAATCATGTTTTATTACTCCTGCATTTGAATATCATAGTTCTTTATTCTTTTTTTTCTGTTTATTTTTTATTAATTTCACAGCACAACAGAAAAAACAAAGAACACAAAACACAACAGCCAGATTGAATATAATGATTCTAATAATTAGCTGGTTGATAAGATGAATGAGGCTACAGTATGTGCAGTTGGAGTAAAAACCTACAGTAGTGTGAGGACCAGGGTTGGTGACCCCAAGAGTTTTTAACATCCTGGCATTCGGCTGAATCCCATAAACCAATGAAAGTAGTTCTTTCTATCGGATTCATGTAATTTCTTCCGGTTGGAGAAAAAGTTCGCCTGTGTTTCCAAAAAAAATCTAAAAAGTCTCCAAAGGTCAGTGGATTTTAAAGAACGTTTGTCATTAGACCTCTTGTTTATGTTTTTCCATAGAAAACGATTTCATAAACGTGCACGGGATGGTTGCTGGTTTACAGATTAAGTTATAGCTTTATATTTTGTTTTCACTAGTCGTATCTTTCCCGCTACAGTAGCTGCTTGGGACTGAAACAATGAAACAAGTGATGCCGGATTGCAACTGCAGTTTATGCTCAGTTTATTCACTCTGAATAAATGGCTCTATATGCACAGCATCTCGCACCGAAATCAATGAAGTACTTTTTTGTTCATCGTTAATGCCGAATCATTGTTTTACCATCACATATTTTCTATCAAAGTGCATGAATGAACGCTTGTTAATATGCTTAAATATGTGCATAATACACCTACTGACAATCTGAACAAAATAAATGTACAGTTGAGAAGTGCAACACTTAAAACTGCCAATCGAATTACTATTGTTTCTAGATTATATATTACATGTATGTCTTGACTGTAGAACAATGTGCGCCTGTCAAGTGATGTTGCTGACGTGTTACTGTATCTTTGGCTAGATTTTTGTATTACTTGGGATTTACATGATTCGGAAACATAATGTTCAGTGAAACAATCGGGAAAAGTGTTTAAAATGAAAAGCGCTGTAGAAATCTGAGTTTATATCATGTAAAATTAAAATATTCTCGATCCCCACGAAATGTCAGTGACAGTTTAAACTACAGGGTTCATGGATGTTTTGTCATTATGTAATGTAGCGTCAATTAATTATTCTTAGCAACAGAGAAACGGCAATATTTTCCTCATTGCACAGAAACTGTTTGGTAAGCTTCGTCAAATTTAATGCTAGTATTTAGTAACACATTAAGTAAAACGATCAAAACAGAAAGGTGTGAAAAAGTTATCTGGGTGCATCATACAACAATACTGCTGAGCTGGTCTTGTTTTCTTTTACATCGTAAGCTAATAATCAATACTAACCACCCTGAATCAGCAAATTCCAGTCAAAATGTTGACTCTGCCAACAGTTATTATCTCTACACATCAGGCCCCAGAAGTGACAAAGCCAAACATAAACAAAGAGTTTCTGGATGGTAGGCTTTATTTGGACTGTCCAACCACCAAGTCATATAGGAGACAGGTATCCGCTATCCAGAGCGGCTTACAGTAGAGTGCATATACATATTATTTTAGTCTACTCTTTTCTGAAGTAATTAAACACAAAAAAGTCCCTACATCTACAGTCCTATCCAAAGTTGTTCCCTCTCTTGATAACAATTAGGAAGAACTACAAAACCTGAGGCCTATATTCTATGTGGAAAATAGAATTTTATACTATACACATTTTTCACAGAGATTTTAGACTGTTCCTTCAAACAGAATCTCTCCTGATATTTATATCGTTTGCCCTTCTGGTGGTCCCTTTATTGATAGAAAATTGTCCATCAGTTTATTATGTTGTGGCCTTGTGCTTAGTCACATTTATGGATAATGCTTATCTTGGGAATTTAAACCAAATATGTCATGTGTATTGTGCATCTCACAAAATTGACAATGCAATTGAATTTACTAGATTAAATGTCTGTCCTCAATGGACAACAACCAACACGTTTTGACCACCAGGTGGTATTGTTGAGCTGATTTTCATTAACTTCTTAATGGGACACTGGTACTGTATGAATCGCAATAACACAAACTCTACTGGCATTGAGCACTGCACCACTTTCTGGTCCTTTTTTGTTCCCCTTAATAAACACTTTTTCTTTATTGTCTTATATCAAAATGACCCATTTCGACGCAAAGGAGCAGCGGCTCTACTCTGAGATCCTCACGGATGACTAAACTTCTCACCCTATCTCTAAGGGAGACGCCCGCCACCCTCCTGAGGAAACCCATTTCGGCCGCTTGTACCCTGGATCTCGTTCTTTCGGTCATGACCCAGCCTTCATGACAATAGGTGAGGGTAGGAACAAAAACTGCCCGGTAGATCGAGAGCTTTGGCTCAGCTCTCTTTTCGTCACAACGGTGCGATATAATGAGTGTAATACCGCCCCCGCTGCGCCGATTCCCCCACCAATGCGCACCAACAAATTAATAGTAGTACATCCAACTTCAATTTAGTCTCATTCTCTACAAATACCCTTATTCAAAGGGAGATTTGTATCCTTCTTCAAAGGAGCAATTTCGAAGAACTAATTAATACATTCACATTAAATAATATGGCATTGGTTCTTTTTTTATTTTTATTCTATTTTTTTATTTTATTCAAGAAAATTAATCTGAAACTGTATATGAACTCAAACGTAGATGTTCTTGGATTCTCAGTACACCAGAGTGTCATGGACATATTCTTGGGTATAGCTGGGCCATGTTGAACTCAGCTAGCATCAGTTCTACAGATTAATGTTATAGTGTAGTTTGAGGGGTTTTAAAGATCAGTGTGTTTTAATTTTAAGGAAAGTAAAAAATATGTTCAGTTTTCAATATTTCAGAGGCTATAGTCAACTTGCATTTCTTTATTTGAATATCTTAACTAATCATCAAAATTATCAATAGAATACCTCATCACTAATAATCATTTATGTTGCTAACAGATTCACCTATCAAAGTGGTGGTGTATGTTCTTGATAGAACTGTATCACCACACACAACATTAAATCAACACTCAGATGAGGTTTTAATTATTATTATTTTTAAATATGTTATGTTGGTCTAGTGAGCTTTTGAAGGTCCACCTAATGTGTACTGAGCTGACTGAGGCAATAAGTTACTGATGTCACCCCACTTTTGTAAAAGGTGTTGACTCAGTGATGTGCAGGGATCACAGCGCAGAAAGGGAGATGGCTAAACCTTTCCTGTGGTTAGAACAAACTTAATTTGAACTGTCTAGTAGCAGTACTGAGGAAGGAATGAAAGCATGATGGTTCATGTGATAGCTTAGTTTTCCAACATTTTTCCCCCATCCCTGTTTTGTAGGCTGACAGGGAGTTGCAAAGAGAAGGAGGATTGACAGTATGTGACCGTCTTATAGTGGCTGAGAGATTAGGGTTGGAGAAAAAAGAAGGCGAAAAGTAGCAACGACCTGAAGGGGGTTACAGAGAGATGATTAAATAATGCATGATATGAAGCCATATATTATCAACAAACTACATTGGTTGCACAACCAATGCACTAAACTTTGCCAGCAGTATAGGGCCCTGTATTGCACTGCTGGTTTGCTTCTAATGCTAACAGGGTCTGGCCTGGTTTGTCCCTGGATGGGAGACCAATGCTGCTTGAAGTGGTGTTGGAGGGCCAGTAGGGGGCACTCTTCTTTCTGGTCTAAAGATCATTCCCAATGCCCCAGGGCAGTGATGGGGACATCTGCCCTGCATATGAAGCTCTCTTTCAGATTGGATGTTAAACGGGTGTCCTGACTCTGTGGTCACTAAAGGTCGCATGGCATTAGTCGTAAGAGTAGGGGTGTTAACCCCAGTGTCCTGGATAAATTTCCAATCTGGCCCTCATACCATCATGGCAACCTAATCATCCCCATCTCAATGAGCTCATTCAATCCCTGTCCCCCGTCTCTACCCAGGCCAGTGCTGTGAATGAGGAAATGTACTCAGTCAACTTGCCTGGTAAAATAATAAGTAAACATGTAGCTGATTTCACAGCCAATACTTGGTGTGTGCCTTGTATATTGTCAGGAGACTGGCAGAAGATTTTTCAGTTTAGTATTCATTGACTTTATTTTGTCTGATAATCTATCTATTGAGCTGTATAAGCTTTTTTTTCAATCCCATAAACCCATAGGTGAAAGTGACATATTAGCTCTTCCTCGGTGGTATATAAACTTCAGGTTCTGGTGTCGTACCGCAATTGCAAACAAATATCGGTCTTTATCGGTGGAAATATCACCGATACAAATATATCTGTAAACTGCTAATATTTACCGATAATATCGGTCAATGAATATATCGGTCGGGCTCTACTATTGTCATTATTGTTTTAAAAATTCTTTATATTGTTGTAATCTTTTTTAAGCCCACTGCATAGATGTGTCGAGCCATGTCAAAAGAATTTCTCTGCATAGGATGATGTGATGTTATTCGATGCATATGATAAATAAACAACTTTGACTTTGACTTTTGACAATACCGCCACCCTCTTGGACAATACCGCCGCCCTCTTGGACAATATTTTTCTCTTAGAAAATACAGCCGCCCTCTTAGACAATACCTCCCTCGTCTTGGACAGGACCGCCCTAGTCTTGGACAATATCAGTTATTTTCCGTTAGTTGCTTTAAAAAATGGTGATGATGGAATGTATTTTACACAGGAAACCTGTTCTTAAACTAGAAGCCAGTTTTAGAAATCTTTTATTTACATTTAATGTAATGCATATCGATCACTGCTTATTATTTTTTGTGTAAAATAACATTTTTCTAGGTAGTTATTTTTGGAAAAAGTGTAAAATGTTTCAATTTTTTACCATGAAATAATAGCGGTCTCTTATATTAAACATGTCTTTATTTACAGTGGCAAGAATTCAGCAGGTGACTATCAAGATAATTGCCATGATTTACTTGTTACAATGTTACATGTTGTTGCACCAATGTAGTTGGGAAATGGGCTGGTCTGTATATAACACACATTCCTATGGCATTAAATACTGAACTGTGTTTACCCAAAGATTTCCCAGGATAGGTCTGTCAATTCTCTCCTGCTCACAGCTCTTTCATCCCCTGTCCCACTGTGTAGGAGGGTTGATCCGGCTGCACAGCTCCTCGTGTCTGCCATGGCGTCCAGCCTTCTGCGTGTGGTGGCCACCAGCTGCTCTGTGCCTCTCTTCAGCGGGGTGGCCTGTGTTGGGCTACAGATGAGTGCTCGGTCAGTGAAGATGCCGTGCCTGCGCTTCTTCAGGACACAGCAAGCGCTCAACCGATGTGCCAGCCCAGGTAACGAACATTACACTCCCCAACAAAAGAGAACCCCGTAGTACAGGTAACAGCTTAATCACAACAGTGTTCTGTAGTACAGGTAACAGCTTAAACACAAGTGCCCTGTAGTACAGTTTTTCTTGTGTTTATTGTACTGTAACCAGTCCCATTGTCATGTTACATGGTAATTACCACGGACATCGCTTCCTCTTGTACACCACTGTGATTCCTCTATCAGAGGCAAGTTAAAAGATTTGACAAAAGATTTACTCATTTAAGCCTAACAAATAAACAAAAACCAAAACAAAGAATATAGAAATTGTACAATGTAATGACAGCCGGCTCATGTTGATTTAGTTATAAAGTTTTGGTCACTCATAGTAAAATAATATGGCTTCTCTGTGAGTAGCCCATATCTGACTATCACCAGAGAGCAGATCTTTTAGAGAAGTTAGATACGGAGCTGTAAAACCTTCACACTGCTCTGAGTCAGGATGTTTGTTTTGACAGCCAGATGCTGCAAGGCTGTGTCTACACTGTAGACCTGGAGTGGATATTTCAGTGAAGATAGGCCAGATAATCAGATTCACACCTCCAGGCCAGCACAGCCATCGGGTAGTCTCTAAACTCACTCCTTCAATAACATCTTGATAGAATTTACTAATTAAATATTTTTTTTGACAACATTTCAGCAAGGTGTGTTTATTCAGCAAATGCTCATTTGTCCATGAGTTAAATTGTAACAAACTCAAAGGCCATGTAAGGTAACAACAGATTCACAAATCAATGTCAGCTGTCAGCAATCATTTTCCATTAGTCATCCTTTGTATTGAACTCATTTCTTTATTACATGCACAAGTCTCAAAGGTCTCCAAAGTAGTGATTATTGCACTGTACCGTAACTCTCATTTGACACGCAAGCCTCAAACTTGACATTGTTATCTGCAACTGGAAATAGCCAGCATATTTACTTCACAATTACACAACTGTCTATATATACTCCACCGATTTGGGGAAGAACACATTTTAATATAAAGAACATTTCATTTAGTGTTGTGGGCCATTTCTGGGTTGGGTTCTCCATTTGTTTTGTGAGATGGATGAATGTACTGTGATCCAAGTGTATGTTACATGATTAAACTTCAGAATTACAACTCATGAATGCCATTTTGATTTAGTGTTGTCCTCATTGGACAGGCATGCATGGTAACCTGAGATGTAGCAAGGGAGACCTGCACACCTCCAGATGTTACGTTTGGGTATTTGATGGATTTAATCTTTTTCTTTCAGCTTTTAAAGGATTTTTTTGAAAGGCTTGTAGATCTAGGCTATTGATTTAACAATTTTGCCTGCGCTATGTAACTTTTTAGAAAAATACACGAACTGAGCTTTAGTACTAGTAAACTTTAGGAACTAGCATATTGGATCTAGGGATTAAAAACATAAATTTAAAAAATATTGACAATCGTAGTTCACAATATTTAACTAGCATTAAATATTTACATTAGTCATTTAGCTGACACTCTAATCCAGAGTGACTTACAGTGAATACAGGGACACCCCCCTGGAGCAACTTACGGTATAGTACCTTGCTCAGGGACACATTTCGCACAGTCGGGAATGGAACTGGCAACATTCCGACTACAAATCTAACTCCCTAACACTGAACTATCTGCCACATTATGGACAAAATAATAATGTGGAATTTTAGAATTTGTGTGTATGTCTACAGTTGTATGCAAAAGTTTAGGCACCCCTGACAATCTCAATGATTTTCATTTATAAATATGGGTGTTTGGATCAGCTATTTCATTTTGATCTGTTAAATAACTGAAGGACACAGTAATATTTCAGTAGTGAAATTGGATTAACATAAAATGTGCAATGCATCAAAATGAAATTAGACGGTTGCATAAATTTGGGCAGCCTTGTCATTTTGTTGATTTGAATACCTGAAACTACCTAGCACTGATAAATTGGAACACAATTGGTTTGGTGAGCTCATTAAGAATTGAACTTCATAGACAGGTGCATCCAATCATGAGAAAAGGTATTTTGGTGGCCAACTGCAAGTTGTCGTCGTCGTCGTCGACGACGACAACTCTCCTCTGAAGTGAGTCAACATGGGGGCCTCCAAACAACATGTTCTCATTCGCAATCGCGAGCTGGCCAAGACAAGGCGCAAGGTGACATGACGTTAAACAGATTAGCTACAAACATTCAAGTATACAGTTACACTTTTGAACTGTATTCGGTTTATTTAAAAATTGTACATTCAGGGCAAATATGGTTAAAAAATCGAGAGGTAGGTTATATGGAATGTAACTGTACGTACACACCGCCACAGACTTGAGCTTCCAAAGATACCAGAACTCATTCATTTTCAATGGAAGCCAGCTTCTCTCAGCTGCAAGGACCGGCTAAATCAGTTGGCGTCGCGTTTTGGGCATTTTGGGCGTGTTGAGCGACCAGAGCGTCAAGCAGAAAAGTTGAAGTTTGTTCAACTTTATGGTAATGAGCTATGACGCGGTTCAGCGGCTAACGACCAGCAACCAATCAAAATATAGACATCCTTTGATGACGGTCCTGGAGTGTGTCATGAACCCAACTCTCCGAATCCGACATCGACGTCTTCTGCGCAAATACAATAAAGCAGCACCAAACACAACAACTTCCCGATCATCCATAATGATCCAGTGATACACATATGACGATGAGTTCAACTCTTATTGGAAATATGTTCCCTCGGTTCCCTTGATTTAAGCGGGAATGCAATTAATTTGCTCAGGATATATTTAAGGCTACGTATGCTAGTCCTGCCCTATTTTTTACAGTCTGATCATACCACGTCAGAGCGGCCAAAGCGCCCAAAGCATCTAAAGCTTCCCCGTACTTTTTTGACAAGCGTCCTTGACAGGGCGTCCAGAGCTTCTTTGGAAGCTCAAGTCTGTGGCGGTGTGTACGTACAGTAAAGTGGCAGTACAAGAGAAATAAATAAATGGAGGTAATGAACACGGCTGAAAATGAAATGTGCAAATTTTTCAATAACAGCTGTGCAGTTGAATATGCGCAAGATGCGTGAATGCTTTAATTATAACTTTTGCCATGAAGGACTGCACATTTTCCTGTCAAGTTTGCTTTTTATAAATCCCAATTATTGCGTAGAGAGCGGCGTACGCCTTCTTTTGTGAGTACACCACGTTTATAAATGAAGCCCCAGGTCTCTTTGTTTCTAGGGACCTAAAATAAGCATTTTTGTTTTTTCTGAGTTTGTAAGTAATTTTCTGTCATCCAATTCTTTATATCCGAAACACAGGCTTCCAGGGTGCGCAATTTTGGGGATTCTCCCTTTTTCACTGAAATGTACAGCTGTGTGTTATCAGCATAGCTGTGACAGTTGACATTATGTTTCGGATGACATCACCAAGCGGCAACAAATATAGCAAAAACAGTAGCTGTCCCAAAAGAGAACCTTGTGGAACACCAAAGCATAGCTTAAATTTTTTGGAGGACAGAACATCCACAGAAACAAACTGATATCTTTCCGATAAATAGGATCAGAACCATGCCAGGACATGTCCACATAGCCCGATATAGGTTTCCAATCTGGTTAGGTTAGGGTAAAGGTTTGGTAAGGCTTATGGTTAATGTAATGAAACAAAGTAAAAAATCGCCTGTCTGCATCACGCTGCAATGGAGAACAAAACACACATGAAATGTCCATCTGGATTTTAACTCACAAACACGATTTGTTGATGAAACGCTACCAGGAATGCCGAATGGGCGTTCTTGTGTCATAATGAGAACGCGCAAGCCGCAGCTGGACCCTGCCCTTTCGACCCGCCACATTCCATATGCCTGAAAGTGGTGTTAATTAAGTGTTGATTAAGAACGGCTTCTATTTCAAGTGTCTTACTTTGCCATAATATGGTTTCTTATTATATTTTATGTTTGGTTTCATTGCTGAAGAAACATCTACTTGCAGTTATGATTGGAGCTATCATTAATAAAACCACGTTTTCATAAAAATACCTTTCACACTCTGTCCAGCAGATGGCAGTGGTGGACAAGGACAGAGAGATGGACTCATGTATATTGTTTAGTCTTTATGCATGTATATTCTTTACTTACACCTTTTCAATGTATATATGTTTATAGTTATATTCCATGCATTGCATGATCTCCTTATCCTTTGATCAGTATGTTTACCTTAAGTGTTGTAAGCACCTCTCCCCCAGGTCGGCTGTTGCTAAATCAGTGTTAGGTTAAATTGGTATTTGATTAATGAATGGATACAGCTGCGGTAGGTTAGGTAGTTAGGGAGTTCCTTTATAAACAGGCCGAACTGGGGAAGAGGTGTTGATCATTGTTTGTCATTACGGACTGAAGAGCGATTGCTGGTGGACTTTGTGTTTTGGATTCTTTTCAAGCCTGTTCAGTGAGATACATGCGTCTGCGATAAGTGAGTCCCCGTAGCGCAGTCTCTGTGTATCTGTATACCCGTATTAGTTATCTGTTCACCGTTTCGTGCCCCTGTCAAGTGCTGGAGGATATATATACTAATTTGTGTCAGTTACACCTCGCTTGTGGCATAACCTTCAGCGTGTATGTATGTATACTATGAATGGGATTTGTCACAGAACAAAGAAATATAACTGCTACCAGCAACAACCAACATTCCTGTCGTGGTCTCCTTCTCTCCAAACCACACCACGCGTCCCGATACGTGACAGACCATTGGAAAATGAATTTACAAAAGTAAAATGAAATGCTGATTCAACCAATATTGTTAGGTGTCACAACAGAAAAGTTTTGTCTCAAATAGGGGTGTGCCGGCTTCGACGGCGGCGTTGGTCTGTTTATAAGACTGTCCGATTGCCGCACACAACTTAGTTTAAATTGCCTTCAAATAATTGATGAGCAGACTCTAATTACTCCAGAGCTGCCACCTTTTCAAAAAACCACTGGGGTGACCAAAATTATGCCACGCACGCAGGTTGTTGGCTCAGATATCAGAGAATTGTAATTAATTTGATGTTGATAGGGGCAGCCTATTGGAGATGGACAATATTAGTTACATTATGTGAAGCAGACATAGCTGTAGGCCCATCCCCAGGAAATTTTGGATTAAGTAATGTGATTTCCTGCATTCTAATGGATTTTTGAGTGGTCTGCTAAAGATGTGCAATACCTGAAATTACTCTGATTCATGTATGGCATCATGAATTGTACGGCCTTCTAGACTTGAGCTTAACATTCCACCAGAAAACATTTGTGTGTCTAAATGCCTAGGTACCACAATAAAGCCTTATTCATAGACCAATGTTTAAAATTTGACCTACAGTAGGTAGGTTGATATTTTGACTAAACAAATTTTTAACTGAAACCTAACCCATGTTGTGAATAATTGTATTCTTAAGAGCACTTAATGATTTATGTTCAGCCAAAAATTACAGAAGATTAGTTAGGGAGGGACATTGTTCTTCATTCAAAGCCCACCAAATGGTCCATCAGAAACAAATAAGTGCAACAAACAAATAAGTGCTTAAACAGTTCAACTTTTTCCAAGCATAAAACAGATTAATGCATTTCAAAAATAACAACAAAATGAGGCATAATCAGTATCAGATGCAGACCAGAAGCTGGTTAAAGTCATGGTCTATGATCTGTGGGCATGGTTATACTGGCCTGTGGCCTTCTTGGAGGCCTTGATGACCTCGGAGGGGGGCTCCCATTTGAAGCAGGGCTCCAGATTGGCCATCTTTATGGTCATTATTGAGGACAGGGTGCCATCCAATGCTAGGCTGTTTCTTCTCTGGTTTTGTTCAGTCCCACAACTGAAAACACCCTGTCAGCATCTGCATTTGCATGGGGCAACACCAGGACGAGCTTGGCGACGGCAGCAAGTCTCTCAAATTATTTGGCTCCTGTCACCTATGGAAAATGCACCAAAGCACAATGGAAAAACATACATTGATTTTTGATCAGATAAAACATGCATCATTTGCAACATGCATGACACATATATCCACGCAACAATTTTAAGCAACAGATGTAGCCAAACCACACCTGCCAAAAGGAAAGACAAAACAAACCAAAAATGGTTACCTTATGTTTCCTGGTTGCCATTTCAGCCCAGAAGCTTTCCATTTTAGTTTGTCCTGCAGGGTATCATTGGCATGGTCTTAAAATTTAGAAACTCCTCACACAGAAGGTCATGCTCCTCTGGCCCATGGTATGGGAGGAGATGGGGAAACCTATTTATGAAAGTAGAGTTACAAGTTGTTAAGTTTTAGGTATATAGGCATCAACCTGTAGCAGTTCATACGCATCTTTGAGGAGAAGCCACATAAGAATAGCTCATGCGCAGTTTAGGAGTGAAAATACCTCATAATAAAACGCAGGGTGTTTCAGCTAAGATAATAGACAATAATTAGAGAAAAAAAGTAGCTAACCTTTCAACAAAGTACAGGGCATCGTTTGTCACTTTCAGCCCTCTGCCGTACATCTATAAATATTGCATGTTTGATCAGTGGATCTTCCAGTGGCAGCTTGTTGTGCATAGTCCACAGCACTTGTCAGGAAACACAACACAGCTTCATGGAATGAATCCACTTGCTGTGGTGTGATGTCACCCTCGTCGAGTAATCTGTTAAGTTTAGCCCTGGTTGTGAATCCAATGTTCAACTTTCTTCCTTAACTGAACCCCGTCAAAACAAATAATTTATTTCAAGATTTAAAGTTTTAGAGAGTGAATACTCAATTGGACGACATTTCATAGTTACATACCTAGTCTCAGCTCATCAGTATTCTCAAGGTAGTGACAGTGTCTTCTCCCGTTGTCTTTCACGGTAATTGTATCTCTTCTTTTGTCGCTAACTTCGGGGTGCAGCGCAACAAGGTTCAGTGGTGCTCATCACCGCCATCTACCGTCGGGGAGTTTGAAAAAGGAACAAACGAGTCTCGGCAGGATTTATTTGCGTGAGAAATTGAATGTGTGGCGTGAGTGCGTGTGAAAACAAGCAAAAGCGTGGGACAGTCGACACGACCTGTTTGCACGGAGGCTGTTGGCTAGAGTGGAGGCGCGAGAAATCCGAACTGGATTCGCTGATTGAAGCGGTTACGAAGGCGGAAGAGCCGTCAGAGGCATGGCGTACTTGTGGGGTTCCACTGCGGAGGAGATGGAGCAGGAGCTGGCGGAAATTATATAATACGATAGACTGGTGCTGGAAAGGAAAACAAGTTGAATACCGTGTTGGTGGCAGGTCGCGACGGCTGTGCAGGGCATGAGGTTGGCATGGATGGGAGTTCGGATGGTAGTTTGGGTGTAGCTGGAGGGGCGGTAGGGTTTGAGGAAGCACGGTATGTTAAGAGGAAGAAGAAGCGTGCACGGAAGAAAGAAGGTGGTGAGAGTAGTTCGGGATAGGGTGAAGGGCTGGCACTTGGTGGTGGGGAGCAGGGGTATAAGGTTATTGTGGAGTTTTCAGCCCTGACAGGTAAGCTGTTACACCTGGTGTCACTCACTAAGGCTATTGGGGAACAGGTTGGGTGGGTGGTGGATGCTAGGTGTTTGAGTGGTGGGAGGGTTCTTATTGTGGTGGGTAGTGTGGCTCTGAGGGATAAGTTGCTGAAGTTGGAGGTGTTGAATGGGAGTAAGGTGAAGTGTCTGGTGCCTGGGAGTGCGGTGAAGGTGAGAGGTGTGATCACGGGTGTGCCGGAGGATCTGTCAATGGAGGAGCTTAAGGAGATTGTGTTGGGTGGGGTGGTGTTGGAGGCAAGACGGTTGGGCAGTAGGGCGTTGGGGTTAGATATGGTGAGTCCCATAGTGAGTCTTTGCCGAGTAGGGTGCACTTAGGTTATCTTAGTTTTTATGTAAGGGAATATGTGCCACCGCCACTGAGGTGTTTTAATTGTCAGCGTATGGGGCATGTGGCTGCTGTGTGCAGAGGGAAGGGTAGGTGTGGTAGGTGTGGGGGTGCACATGAGTATAGTAAGTGTGGGGTAGGGGACGTGGTGAGGTGTTGTAATTGTGGTGGGGAGCACAGTGCTGCATTTGGGGGGGTGTGGTTCAGAAGAAGGCGGCGGTGGCACAGTGGGTTAAGATGGTAGATGGGGTCACGTATGCAGAAGCGGTGCGGAGAGTGGGGGGACTCGGGGCTGGTGTGCAGGTGGAGAAGGAGAGGGTTGTAGGCCCGGTGTCGGAGGACGGTTTGGGTGTTCGCAGTGTGGTGTTGTCAGAGAAGTGTAAGCATGAGTGTGTGGTTGGTAAGGATTCACTGGTGGTGGGCAGGGTTGAGTTTTTGGTGTTTTTTTGTAGTGTGGTGAAGGTGTGTAGTCAGGTTAAGGGACGGAATGGGAGGATTGATGTTGTGGTGGGTGCTGCTAGGGAGTTTATGGGTATTACTGACGTCACAGGGGAGATGGTTCACGAGCTGATGAAAGGGAAGGGGAAAGGGGAGGGTAGGTAGTGGGGTGGGGTGGGGGGTAGTGGGCTGTATTTTAATTTCTAGGGTGCTGGGGTGTGGTGGGTGGTGTTGAATTGGGTGGGCCGTGACCGGCCTCACACTCCGGTACAGTTGGTGGCGGTAGATGCACCTTAACTTGGTTGCGATCCGCCAATAACCCGAAGAAAAAGAAGAAGAACAAGCAAAAGCGTGTGTCACACGGCGAAAGCGTGAGAGTTGACAGCTCTGTTACTCGCTCTACGTTTGTTTAGAATTAACAGCAAGCCAACTAGCAATGAATGTGCTTTGTATTAAGTAGCTAAATCACACACAGTTTACAAAAGTACTTAAATTCTCTAAAAGCTGCATAAAAATGAATTAGTTACAAATGATGAAATCTACATACCTTTACCAAAGAATAAAAGACGATTAAAGACTGTTGTAATAACAGTGGGCCATATTCAACTGCCTTTGAACTGGTGGATGATTAAACAACAGCGAAGAAGTGTCCGCGTAGGTTAATCTTCAGGTGGTTATGGAGATTTCTGGTGTTGGCATTTGTAACAAATACCGTTTTTTCGCATTACTGCAGACAGGCTCATTAAGGTTTTTTGGTTTTCCATTTCACATTTCGGTTTTAAACCAGATGGCAATCACCGCTAAGCACCTCCCTAACACGTCGTTGAACACAATTTACCTGATATAGCCTATTCTCGATGTTCACGAGTCATCTTTGTTTCTCATCCATCACATTATTAAACTAGGCTGTAAATGCCTAAACAGCCAATTTAACTTTTTTATAACAAGATCCATATTTTCACCTCAGTCGGGAAAGAAACAGACTATTCACCCTCCTCAGTTGTGCTATTTTCCAAAGAATCAGTTTGGAAAAGAAGTAGAGCATTTATAAAACAGACTGTTAGTAAAACAATTATTTTTAAGTAGTATTTAAACACTCAGAATGTTTTTTGTAAATATTTTAATAACACTGTTTTGGCGGTTATAGAGTTCTAATGACGGTGTTCACCTATAACCGTCGGTCTCACGTTATTTAATAAGTCACACCCCTAGTCTCAATGAAACTGCCTACTGATGGATGAAGGATCTAAAAGTAGCTGACTAAAAGTAGTATTAGGAAATCCAATACTACATTGATGAGCACAGCTTTGTACATGGTCACTCATTGTTGGACACCAAAAACATTGGACAGTTTAACATAATGTAGCATAAAGTAATAATTGTTAATATTTTGTTGCATATCCTTTGTGATGCATCAATATCACCAGGTGCTGTGCATCTTCCCTGCTGATGCTCTGCCAGGCCTATACTGCAGTCATTTTCAATTCCTGCTTGTTTTGGAGAGTTCTTGCCTTCAGTCTCTTTCAGGACACCAAACTTTTATCTGAAGTAACAGTTTTTGCAGTCACCTTTGTGGGTAACACCAAACTGACCTTAGAACCACCCAAACACTTTTCTAAAGACTTGTCTTTTGATTAGTTCAGTTAGTACCCAATTATTTCCCCTCCTGATTTAACTTACCTAGATCTAACCAATGCAACAAAGGGAACATTTACTTTTGCACCTGAACTATTGCTATTTGTTTTATTTTTACTATACTGTACAGCAGCCACGGTCGGTGGATCTTAATTGGGGAGGACGGGCTCGTATTACGCTCAGAACCGGAGTGAATGGAATGTGCGCAACGCACAAAACCCAGTGTGCAAAACAAAAAAACAATTGGTTTTGTTTGTTGCGCACCATTCCATTCACTCCAGTCCCGAGCGTAATACGAGCCCGTCCTCCCCAATTAAGATCCACCGACCGCGGCTGCTGTACAGATGCTTTCCTCTAAAAAACACATGGAATGTGTAACTATACACCTGTAGTGTCACAAAATAATGGTTCTGATTAAGTAGTAAACACATTTAAAGTTGAAGGCAAATACAGTGTATGATTTATATACAGGGGTTCAGCAGCACTGAATGACATTCTTCAGTGAGTAAGTTGCACTTTGCTGACTGAAGGAAACTACATTGCGTTACAGGTTTTCCAGGTATTCCGTATAAGCAGCTGACGGTGGGTGTACCGAAGGAGATCTTCGAGAATGAGCGGCGGGTGGCTCTGTCCCCAGCAGGAGTACAGGCCCTTATTAAACAGGGCTTCAACGTGGTTGTGGAGTCGGGGGCCGGAGAGCCCTCCAAGTTCCTAGACGAGCAATACATCCAGGCTGGAGCGTCCATCAAAAACGTCAAAGATGTCTTGTCCTCTGATCTGCTGCTCAAGGTAAATGAAGAAGCTGCGTTTGTGTAAAGATGGAAAGAGAATGGACGGTTATTCATAATGATTATTAGGAAACTATAAAAGCTGATATCCCATTAATATTTTCATTGGTAAATAATTTGCTGTGCTCTGGTGCCTTTTAAACATGACTTTCCTGTATGTATGAGTCTAGTGTCAATTTTCACCAAGAATAATCAGAAGTCTCTCATAAAGCAAGAATCATTGATGGAATGCCTAATGTCTGGTACAGACTGCACAGTGTATTCCTTCATTATTATGGATGTGAATTATTTACACGGCTGGAGTTCTAAGTGTCATCTTGGGAACGCAAACGCTTATTACAAGAAATAGCACAGCCCTGCAATCAGCACTGCTGACATCGCTCAGTTCATACGTTCTGCTCAAACGAAAGTCGGATATTAGACTTAATCTTAATAAAAGAAATGTAACGCGTGTGTGTAGACACCACTCAACTAACAGCTTGACTTTGCCTGCACACATTACCTGGCGTCAGAGGGCAGGCGTCACGAGTTGATCATTGGCAAGATATCTGTGCTTGTGTAGTGTTTTTGAATGAATGAAAGAAACCTCATAGTATTACATTTTTTCTGTCCCTCAACTTCTTTACACTAAAATGCAGACAACGGTTTTTCTCACAGTTCTGTTAAACCAACAGTCAATTGGCAAATTTAATGTTAGGCTTAATAGCTATGATTTGGTGGTACAAGCTCCTTGTTGTATATGAAACACTGTAGTTTAGGGCTCATATGGCTCGGTACATGCCTGGTTAGTTGATGGTTTTCTAAAAGATTTACATTTCATAGTTACTAGTAGAGGTGGGTAAAAGTAAGAGTATGAGTAATTTTCTGGGTTCGGCTGGGTTCACAAATTTTGGGAAGTTCCTCATTAAGACCAAAATGAAAAGTAAAGGAAGTTCATAACTTACAGTGATCTATAAAATGAAAATAAAGAGTAAAAAATTACAAGTTATGGTCATTGGTTAGTAATGTACTCCCCTTACCAGGTAAGTTAGGTTGTAACTGCAAACATCCCAAAATGGGTGAACCCAGCAGAGTACTCTTACTCTTACTTTTACCCACCTCTGGTTACTAGCAACTTTCACCAATAGTGTTCACAACAAACAAAATTCTAACTCCTAAAGCTTCTTCACATTCTGTTTGGACTCATGGCCACAAAATCAAACAGTCTAATGGATTTCCATTTAATTGAATTAACGCAATTTGTTTTCAAAATGTTTATTCTAATCGGCCAGGCTGTTAAACCTATCGAACTCTACCCGTAAGAGATCTCACGTGTACTTGTATATGTTTTCCTCAGGTGCGTGCGCCCATTTTCAACCCTCAGCTGGGAGCGCATGAGGTGGAGCTGATGAAAGATTCAGCCACCTTGTTCAGCTTCATCTATCCGGCCCAGAACCCTGAGCTGATGGAGCTGCTGTCCCAGAGGAAAGCCACTGTGCTGGCCATGGACCAGGTGCCCCGGGTCACCATTGCACAGGGCTTTGACGCCCTCAGCTCTATGGCCAACATCGCAGGGTGAGGAAAGAGGACATTTTTTAATTATAACAAAAAGAGTCTGAAAAGTCCCTGGTTTAAAGAAATCAACACGTTGATTTACCTGTTTTTTTGACAATATATCCATAATATTAAAATAACACTGACATAAAAAATATTATTCCTGGATTAAAGGGCTTCAGCCTTTTCAGAGTTTTCTAACACCCACATAACATCAAAGGCCAAAGAATTTTCAGGTAAATGCCTTATTACAAATTGGTTACCATTTCTTCTTTATTATAAGCAAACACATTGGCTTACAAACAGCGGTGATATCAAAATACAGTTAGGTAGGCTGCGTGTGGGGCTATGAGTATTAACACTGCTGGTGTCTTTGTCAGCTCGTTTGTGTGTATGGGCAGCGCTCTGCTTACTTGGTGTGTGTGTGACACTTTGCGCTCAGCTTTTCACAGGGAGTAGTATCAGCAGTTTTTTTTAAAAAAGCTATCTGACTTGAATATGATCTGACAGTGTTAACGATTGACCGTTCTGTGTTGTTCTCCTTCCTCCCCAGATACAAGGCACTGTTACTGGCAGCCAACAGCTTCGGCCGGTTCTTCACTGGACAGATCACTGCTGCTGGGAAGGTGCCCCCTGCTAAGGTGCTAATCATTGGGGGAGGAGTAGCAGGTCTGGCTGCTGCAGGTACAGCCCGCTCTATGGGAGCCATCGTCAGGGGCTTTGACACACGGTGAGAAACAGATGGTAATTTTCCTTTAAACGTATTAATTCTTCCTTACATAGTGCAGATCCAATTTTACTTATTTCCTTTGGATTTCTTAAAAGCCTGATAATGTGACACAATTTCAACCACTTTATCTCAGCTGTTAATTCTGTAGTGGTTTTAAAAGTGTGATTCTGCCTGTTATCCTGTAGAGGGCAGCAGATACCTTTATGAGAAGAGAGGTTAGAGTCCTTCCGCTTGAATTAAACAATTCAAATATAAAATAAACCAAGTATTTTTTTTTTTCTGAGTTTTTACTCTCCACATTAAAATGTTTGATTCTCACCCATCCAAACTTTGAGTGAAATTGTTTACTTCTCATTCTTTCAATGATTAAGCCAGAATTGCTTTGGTGCTGTAGAATTGTCAGGACATTTCATTAAGCTGTCTTACCAGTGACCCCCTCCAATGAAATCCCACGTGCCCTTTCCCAGAGCGGCAGCGCTAGAGCAGTTCAAGTCTTTGGGAGCAGAGACTCTGGAAGTGGACATCAAGGAGGCCGGTGATGGCCAGGGCGGCTACGCCAAGGAGATGTCCAAGGAGTTCATCGAGGCCGAGATGAAGCTGTTTGCCAAGCAGTGTCTGGAAGTGGACATCCTCATCAGCACGGCGCTCATCCCTGGTAGGAGCCACCTCTCACCATGATTACCACAGTTACGCTACCTACTTTAAGGTAGCAGGAGGGGGTAAACATGTTGAAAACAAATGCAGCCATAGTGGTGGATGACGTGAGATTCTCCTCATAATAGCATATTACGGGGTTGAACTTGGTCCTAATCATTGTGTTGTGTAATGACCCTGTCCCTCGGGTCTGATGTTCTGTACGGTAATACTGCAGGCCCTGTTGTGTAGAGACAGGAGACAGACTCCTTCGTCTGGTTTCCACAAAGCCGAGGCTGGCCTGATCGGAACCGACCAGTTGTAAATGACTAAAGAGGCGATTGTCTGTGTTCCCATGACATCAGTTCAGTTCCCAAGCATTTTCATTCATCATGTGTGAACATCCAGCCCAATATCGCCGTCACCATTCATCATGTGTGAACATCCAGCCCAATATCGCCGTCACCATTCATCACTGGGTTTGAGCGATAACACTCACAAGAATGACGCATTTTCTCAACAGAACTGTTCTCATCCTGAAAGGTGTTCTTTGCTGTAAGCTGAAATTCATATTATTTTATGGATTAATAATGTTTCGTTTGGCTGTAATTTTCTGTACTTTTCTCTGAAGTTAAAAGTATGAAGCCTTTTGAGGCGGGGAAAGCGGCCTGTATTGAGTTGAGGAACCCTGCTGTTTAGAGGCTCGTGTCCATTGTCCAGTTTCAGTTAAATGAGAACTTAGTCTTCTGTAGGTGCTGTAATAATTAAGTTTGGAATCACGGCTGTAGTGTAACGGTAAGAAGGAAATGGATAATATTGCCTAGCGTAAACCAAGAATGAGAATGTTCAATTCGTTGTCTTCACATCAACACTTTTGAAATGGGCAAACCTTTTTTACCGTTTCAACCTGCTGTGGTTTTGGTAGAAATATAAAAAAAGTCATGGGTTTCAGAAATATAATATAACTGTAAAAGACAGAGCTGTTGTTGAAATGACTGGCATTCTATGATGTCAATATTATATTCACGTATATTGTTGTATTTTCGTCCTCATGCAATACACCTGTTAGCTGAGATGATTTGTATTGTTAAATGTCTTATCAATTGTTATTCAGTGTCCTTTTATCCTTCTAAATATTCAAAATAAATATTTCCACCCCTTGGCTGAATTTCTCTGACAAGGACACTGTGACCTCTCTATGACCTTAATACTTTGTCTCCAGGTCGCAAGGCCCCCATCTTGATCACCAAGGCCATGGTGGAGAGCATGAAGGATGGTTCAGTGGTGGTCGACCTGGCGGCTGAAGCTGGAGGAAACATTGAGACCACAGTGCCTGGTCAACTGTCTGTACACAAGGTCAACAAAACCCCCAAAATGACAAAATGTGTCATTCTCATTGCCTAGACTTGAAATCATACTATATAGATCAAATTGGGAAAGATTTCAAGACTTTCTGCAATGTCTGGTTTGATTTTTAGGGTGTGACCCACGTGGGCTACACCGACCTGCCCAGCCGCCTGCCCACCCAGGCCAGCAGCCTGTACTCCAACAACCTGACCAAGCTGATCCGAGCCATCAGCCCCTCCATGGACAACTTCCATTACGAGGTCAAGGAGAAGTTCAACTACGGCACCATGGACCACGTCATCAGGGGGTCCATCGTCATGCAGGTGAAACCTCAAGCTTTGGTTCAGTCTTTTATTAGCACAACCAGGAGTCGCTGGTTAATCAAATGGGGCTTAATCCTCTTTTACAGGTGACTACATCGTTTTGTGTTTGGTGTAACTTTAATCTGAAATGTACCTCCAGGCAGGCTTGATTTAGATTTCCACCTTTCTCTGCTGTGCAGAATGGAGCCAACCTTTTCCCTGCTCCTCTGCCTGAGAACATCCCAGTGGATGCTCCATCCAAACCCAAGAGCGTGCAGGAGCTGGCTAAGGAGAAGGCTGCAGCCGAGTCCCCCTTCATGTCCACCATGACCACCGCTGGCATGTACACCGGAGGTGAGACGACTTCATTTAAACGTGCCTTCCAGGGTCCTGGTTTGTGAGTGCCGAACTTACTGAACCGGCACGAGACTACCTGGACGTTTTCATTTGGTTTCATTTGCGAAACCTTTCGTTATGCTTGGTTGCAATAGACACCACATCGTTCTGACTGTATCTAATTAGAGGGTTCGGGAATAAAATGGTTGACACGGGCGAAAGCAGAGGATGCAGGGTAGCCCTGGCTCTCAGGATAATGGCCCCCTAAAGCAAGCCTTGTCATGAGTCTCTGTGAGCTTGTACGGTGGTCTCTCAGGCTCTCACCCTGACCTGGGTTAACAGGACTATCACTGGGGGGTTAAAAGCAGCCCGTTAATGTTTTATTGCCTTTCACATTCATTACATTGTTCTATTATCTCCTAACACTCACAAGTGATCCACATGGCAGAGTAATGTGGGAAAGGTGAGCTGTGACCCCGTTCTCCAGAGCAGGTCGTAATTAGACATGAAAGCTACACTGAACAGAAATCTGCACAGATTAGTTCTATTGGTTACAGACGGAGGCCGAGCGAGGAGAGTGGGAACGTAGAGCGTGAGCTGTCTGTTCTGGAATCAGATCAAAGAGGCCAAAACGAACTCTGTGTCCTTCCCCCGACTTTCAGCCGAACTAACGGCAAACTGGGTTCATGCGTAAATAAACAACCTGACGTAAACACACTGGCACGTTTATCTTCCTGTCCTGTTCCATGAGTTTGTATCCAGTATAATCTCTGTATCGTACCCCCATCTGAAGCAAGGTGCCACTGGAACGGTTTGATTTCCTGACCACCGGATAAGTGGCGCGAGAGGCCAGGTAGTCGGAATTGCTGAGAATTCCTTTGAAATTAGGATTGGTCACCTAATTAGAGCTCAACCTAACCTGCTCGCTTCTCCCCTCCCACCTTCTCAAACCACCACCAGCAGCCCCTTAGTGCCAGGAAACTGGGGATAATAAAATGTGGGATGTTGAGCCCCCCCGCTGTGTGTGTCTGAAGTGGCGCTGTAGCCATTTCCCACAGACCCCTGCTCTGGTACTGGAGACTGGAGGCCTGTAAACCACCTTCACACGTTCCCCCGAGCTGGTCCTTTTTGTGTCGCGTCCCACCACTGAACTTGTGCTGCTGTCTGGAACTGCCGTCTCCCTAAATTGTCATCGTGACTCTTTTCCGAAGTCAGCAGATGACAGTCAGCCTTTCAGCATGCCAGTCTTGTGTTCTTTACATGAATTGGACCAGATTTAATGTTTTTAAATGCATAATGATGATCAATAATTTTGTTCTTTGTTATTTAACACAACATGTGTATATTTCAATGTTTGCTATTGCACATTTTTTGCATTTAAAAATATATATTTTTCTTTTGCTGATCTAGCGTGTAATTAATACGTCCTGTGGTCTTGAGAGTAATAGAAGCAGCAACTGATGTAAAACTATTGTGTGCTCTTGAGTAGCATCACCCAAACGGGTGAATGAGTGGCTATCGAGATAAATAACCACCTAGAAAGCTGCAGGACGCAGAGCATTAGTAGCCCCACAGCTTTGTTGCTGAGATTGGAGACATGATTGTCTCTGACCCTGACTTATTCTGAGACATCAATGCTTTTAGACTCTTGATATGAACTTAAAGTCCCTGATATGTCCACCCCTAATTAACATTTATCACACCTGGGATTTTGGGGTATATTCAGAGGTGTAGTTTAAACCTACACGAAAACTACAAACGAATACAAAAACAATATTTCCAGACAAGTAAATGTTAGGAACTAGCATGTTGGATCCAGGGGTTGAAAACCTGAACTTAAATAATACAAAATACAGACAATATTAGAATAGCAAAATCAACATTTCACAATATCTAACTAGAAACAAATGCATATTATGGACAAAATACTGTGTATTTTCAGAAATTGGTAATATTGTTCCTGTATTATTCCTGTGTTCAGTAAAATATGTATATATAAAAAATAATTTCTAAAATCTACGGCCAACAGGACAAATTAATGGGAAGTTTACATATAATGCAGCTTTAAGGCTTCTAATTGCCTTATGTGTATCCCACAAAAAAGTTTAACAGTTTAAAGCTAACCTTTTTTCTGTATTTAAGCAAAATTCCCAGTCTTAACTTCCCCATGGAAAATGTCCAGATATTTACTGGAAAGTTTTCAACTCTTTGCAACCTTAGTCACACCTGATTTCTCTGGCCCTGTTATGTATTGTTTTCACAAACATTTTGATTTATTCTGGTAAATCACTTGCAGGCATCAACTTCTGCCATACCTCAACGTGCAGAGTGACAGTATGGGGCAGTACGTGATATGTTAATGAATGATTTGTTAACTGGCCCACCTTTTCCCCTCATAGGTCTCGGTACGGTGTTGGGCCTGGGCCTGTCTGCTCCCAACCCAGCCTTCAGTCAGATGGTGACAACTTTCGGCCTGGCTACCATTGTGGGCTATCACACAGTGTGGGGAGTGAGCCCAGCCCTTCACTCACCACTCATGTCCGTCACCAACGCCATATCTGGTGAGTGTTTATGCCAAGACTAATCTTAGTTCAATCAAAATTCTGCAAAGAAGGCCAAACATAGGCAACATCAATGTTTAGTCATTTAGTTTATTTCGTAATGCATTTGGAGTTTACAGACGTGAAGGGAGATCACCCTACTGATGAAAAGGCATCTAGGCCTACATTACATCACATTGGATTTGGTTTCGAATGAGAATGAATCACGTTTTAAAGGCCAGATGTTATTCATTTCATTTACTGGTCCTTAAAAGGCATTCCATAATGTACAGAGCATTCATGGACCTGGTGGTTGAGCCTCCTTCCACCACACCTGCTGGTCCTGTCCTCCCAGCGATGAGTAGAACCTGGAGGGAACAGGAAATGATTCATGGTCCACAGTCTGAATGATTTAAAGTGCTCTTCTACTTTGAATCATCAGAGATTCAATCTGATTCAAGCAACTAGAAGTGTAGATCTCATGTTCCACTCTGTGAATGCAGAAAAAATATAGGCCAATATATTCTGGGAGATTTATCTGTAATTTAATATTTTGTCTTCTGCAAATAATGGTGTAACTGATTATTGGCTGTTAAAATGGAAACTCAATGCTTGGATTGTGCTGAGAGGACATTTTAATAATTACTCAATCTTAGATGCAGAAGTAATTTATTTGCAGACCGGTTTCTTCGCACAGCAATTCCTGTCTGGTTTCATTTTGGTGTCAGTGGCATCATTAGTTGCCCCATATCCTACCCTCCATTTCTAATTCATTACCTTGAAGTGTTCTAGTGTTAGTTCGCAGCATGTCGACATGCGGAAGTGACACGCGGGCCGTGATATTTGGTGCTTTGGAGTGGTGATGCGCCTTGTTAAGTTGTTTCTCATTCACCCGGCGGCAGCAGGGCAGTCAGAACCAGGCTCTAGATCCTGGATCCAGGAAAGGCTTGATAGCCTTAATGAGCCCACGGTGGTCCAACATTAAAGCCCCCTTCATGTCGCCCCAGACACTTCAGAGAAGGCATGGTGGGTGCATCCAATGGAGCAATTATCTCCCTGGACCTACTGCACAGTTCCCTTTGAAGCACTTTATTAGTCCAAACTACACATACCTCAGTCCCCGCCATAGTCATTTTCAGTCTCTTTCCTCACCGTCTCTACAAAGGCGTGTTCCCTTCACTTGGCACCCGCCTAAAGTTGCCTATTTTGTTCAGGCAAAAAAGTGGAAACCTTGGAGCCACTGGATTTATTGTCACCGTTGAGCCAAATGTCATAAAGCTAAGAGCTGTTAGAGCCCAAGACATTAGTGAAGCAGATTGGAATTTGGAATTTCATATTCTTGAGTGGGAGCGATGAATACGCCTGTGTCAATCTGTCTGGAGTGTTGGGTTTCTGTTTGAGGGGATGCCTTGGTTCCGCCCAATGACACCATCTAGTATCATTGCACCTCTTAAATCTACCTGAAACGGAGTCACAATTAACGTCTGTCCCTTCTGGAGTGGCAACGTCAGGATCCTCAGTGACTCACAATCTAAGCGCCGTGTTTAAGCCAGCTACAGTTAGGTGGTCTTGGTGTCTAACTGGTTGGGTATGTCTGTGATCTCAGTACAAGGCCCTTGTCAATGTAACCTCATATTGGCGGTGAAGGAAGATTCAGGTGGCTGTCAGACAGAGTTATGGTTACTGTATTTTTAAGCAGTTTGCTTAGTTGGACGGGAAAGTTTGGAAAGATCGAGGGAGAGTTTTGAAGCCGTTCTTCAGTAGTATCATGTGCACGGGGCATCAGGTTGGAATGCCATACCACCGTACGACCCTCATTGAGAGTGCGTGAGGGGATTTGTTTAGCCTAATTGCCCGCTGTGTTTGTTTCCTTTGACGCTGAGGTAGCGTGCAGCGCACCTTTTGATTCAATTCCTGGTCCGTCTCTGTGAATAATCATTTCTGTTGAGTTCCAGAAAGGGACAGCCAGGAAAAGCTCGGTCAGTCGGGCTTAGAAACACACAGAAACATGTCTGTGAGCTTATTGGCTCTGTCTAAGCAGCCTGTTGTTGTGTTGTTCACTAAAGTGCAGCAGGCTGCATTTGTAAGTGATTAGAGGGCTGATGGCTATCAGGGCTCCCTCTGCGCTCTGACGTTTTCCTCATTAGGCTGTGCTGCTTTGCTCTAATGTCTAAGAAAAGACATGCTACTTCATAGCACTAATGCAATACTGCTTTCTCTGACAAGGCAAAAAGCATTATGGCGGTAGGTTTGCCGGGGGCTGGTGTAACGAACCTCATGCCACTGGAGGCGGGAGATATGCCACTCACTTTGAGCTTCGTCCTTCTCACATCGTTCCATATGTCACTTAGAGCAATGCCTCAAAGTCATCAGCTTCTTCACCTGGGACTAATTGAAGTGCATGTCTGGAATGGGTTGTCATGTGATCTGAGCAGTGCATAATGTTTGTATTTGTTCCAGGGCTAACGGCTGTGGGCGGTCTGTCTCTCATGGGGGGTGGCTACACCCCATCCTCCACCGCTCAAACCCTGGCTGTGGCAGCTGCCTTCATTTCTTCAGTCAACATTGCTGGTGAGTGACTCTCAGGACGACATCATTCAGTAACTTTTTAAAAAAAGACAGTAGAGCGAGCTCCTCTTACTCCTTCCAACCCTTCTATAAGTTCTTCAAACGTGTAAGAGGTGAGAATACGAGACCTTTTTAGCACTGTATTATAGACAACTGTCTATTAGGAAAAGGTATAGAGCACTGTGGAAGTTCAAACATTCATTAAAGTCCTTTTAACATGAACAGGCTTTTAAAATACGCAGTCAAAAACCCTCAAAGCAACCAACAGTTGGATGTTAAAGCCATTGAAGTAAAGTTATGCCCTTTTGTCCTCTAACTGCTAACTGGCCTGTGGATCATTTTTGTGAGAGAACTACTTCCCTAAAAGACTCACTAATACTGGGACTAGCCGTCTGTACTTCCCCATCTAACCAGTCACCAGCCTTCGTTAGCTGCACTTTGCTTAAGAAACAATGTGTCTTCCAAAATTAAAACCTAATGCATTTTGATAGTAGTTTTAAACATGTCTGCCTCTTCCTAAAGGAAAGCATACAGCTTTGTGCCAGTCAGCTGTCAGGGTTCAAACCACCCAAGTTTGAGGTATTATACTAAACAAAAATAAACGCAACATGCAACGTTTTCAAAGATTTTGCTGAGTTACTGTCTGGTCCATTGTGATGGTGAGTGTGGGTGAGGTCAAGATGTTGGTGAGGCAAGCAAGCACGCAGATGAGACCTGAGACCGTTTGTGCTGGAATTCTCTGGTTGTGCAAACCCACTGTTTCATTATCTGTATGGGTGGTTGATCTCAGACAGTCCCGCAGGTGAAGAAGCCAGATGTGAAGGTCCTGGGCTGGCACAGTTACAAATAGTTTTCTGGTGTGAGGCCGCTGGAATGGCTGCCAAATTCTCGAACTGTTGGTGGCTTATGGTTGAGACATGAACATTACATTCTCTGGCAGTAGCACTCGAGGGCATTCCTGCAGTTTGCATCCCAACTGCACAGTCCCTCGACTTGAGACATCGATGGCATTGTGTTGCATAACATAACTTTATAGTGGCGTTTACCTGTCCCCAGCACAAGGTACATGTACAATATTAATGCTGGTTAATCATCTGGATATGCCACATCAACACTTGGATTGTCTTGGCTAAAGGTAAATGCTCACCAATGGGAATGTAAAGATATTTGTGCATACAATCTGACTGATTTAAAGTAATGTGTGTTTTCATTTCATCCCATGAAACATTGGACAAACACTTTATTTTGTTTTGTGTATTTAAAAAGCTGTCTTGATTTCCATTCCACACAGAATATCTTAATCACTAACATCACTAATAGAAAAATGGACATTGTCTGTTTCTTTGCAATTTTTCTGTAATGTCTATTTTATTTGAGTGAAAAGCTGCCTGAAATGTGTCGGGTTTCTGCTCCTTATACGAAATGGGTACAGGATATATTTTTTACTTCCTCTGGCCTTAGCTACAAAGCTTTATGTATTTCCTTGTGTTTTATTGCATGGAAAATTCCTATGCATGCTTTTCTGAAATACCTGCCCTTTGAATTCTTGAATACGAATGTATTGACTCTGAGCCTCAGTCTGAAATGGGTTCTTTATTATTGGTATGTTTAGGTGATTGATGTCTGTGCCGGGTTAAATTTAGCCCTTCCAGCTGAAGAGGACAGCTGTTAGCCACTGGATAACCTGTCCGAGTGTGTGAGGTGGGGATGTAGAGAACCCAGACGTTGCTTTTGGAACGTAACTTGATCAGCCTTCCGTCTGGTTGTTAAATTAGGATACAGATTCCACCAAGAATACCCTCAGCGAGTACATTCACTGTGTTTGCCTTCAGGAATCTTTTGTGTGCAGAGGTATAATGTGATGCTCAAATATCAAATGAGAGTGCTATAAATATTATTTGAAGTGGGACTGTCTTCACTCTGTTATACATGAAACATTCCTACGACGCTGTATGTGCAGAGTAGAACATTTTTCAACAGGTTGACTGACTGGTTTGCTTTTCTTTGTTAAACAGGTGGTTTCCTGGTCACCAAGAAGATGTTAGACATGTTCAAGCGACCCACTGACCCTCCAGAGTACAACTACCTGTATCTGCTGCCAACCGGGGTGTTTGTTGGGGGCTACGGGGTCGCTATGCAGGCTGGGTATAACATAGAACAGGTAAACCTCAGCAACCACGCACTAACATGCTTAGCGATGGTCTACGGCTGTGGAAGGAAGTGAGGCATACAGGATATTGTTAAAGGTTACATTTTTATTAGGGTGCAAACAAGAATTTAAATGTGCATTGATGACCCACAGGATTTAATTCCAAAAAGTGTAACTTTTGTGTGTCGTACAAAACATGGCCCAGGTGTAAGGCAGAATTTTTGCCCCATCTGTTCAGATGATGTATCTGGGCTCAGGGATGTGCTGTGTAGGAGCTTTGGCTGGCCTGTCCAACCAGTCCACCGCTCGCTTAGGTAACGCCCTGGGCATGATGGGGGTGGCTGGGGGAGTCGCCGCCACCCTGGGCTACCTGAAGCCAACCCCTGAACTCCTGGCTCAGATGAGCGCCGCCATGGCCGTGGGTGGCACTGCTGGTAAGTGTGGTTTTTGCTCTGCATGCTCCAATGACTTGCGTTAGCATATTATACGTGTTTTGTATTGAATTCTCTATGAAGTCTAGGTACAAAAATTAGCAACTGGTTACTGCTTTTACTACAGCAGTTTTTGGGCCAGTCATGACAGTCTACGAGGTAATTCTTCTTGGAATCGAGCTGGAATGTAGACTAAACCATCCGTTGAACCTTAGCCTGTTCCAGATGCTTCTATTAACCCTGTCCATGTAGGCTGGACTTCAGGAGAAAACACCCGCACCCTAACAAACAATTTCCTCCAAACATCCCACATGAGCAACACCTGGGCCTCTGCGGCCCGTTTCCCAGCAGCCTGTTTAGTGTGTGTGACTGTTGGTCTGTGTGCCCCCAGGGTTGGGCATTGCTAAGAAAATCCAGATCACAGACCTTCCCCAGCTGGTAGCGGCCTTCCACAGCTTGGTGGGGCTGGCCGCAGTGCTGACCTGCGTGGCCGAGTACATGATCGAATACCCCCACTTTGCAACCGACCCCGCCGCCAACCTCACCAAGATAATTGCCTATCTGGGCACATTCATTGGAGGGGTCACTTTCAGCGGATCCCTGGTGGCTTACGGGAAACTACAAGGTGAGGAGGGGCCATTGGGCTCAGATATAGTGAGCCATTGAAAATCCCAGTCCAAGCACAACATGCAGTTGTTCTGTTCCGTTTTTGTTCTACATTTCCTGACAAATGTGACATTTGAAGTCACTGGCTTATTTTACTTGTAAATATAGATGTTTATAAATTTGTTCATGTTATTATTGAAGTTGTTCACGTATTACAAATATTTTTATTAATTTGTTCATATCATTATTGAAGTAGTACACATATTACAAATATTTCTATTAATTTGTTCATGTTATTATTGAAGTGGTACACGTATTACAAATATTTGTGTTAATTTGTTCATGTTATTATTGAAGTGGTACGCGTATTACAAATATTTGTGTTAATTTGTTCATGTTATTATTGAAGTGGTACACGTATTACAAATATTTGTGTTAATTTGTTCATGTTATTATTGAAGTGGTACACGTATTACAAATATTTGTGTTAATTTGTTCATGTTATTATTGAAGTGGTACACGTATTACAAATATTTGTGTTAATTTGTTCATGGTATTATTGAAGTGGTACACATTACAAATATTTGTGTTAATTTGTTTATGTTATTATTGAAGTGGTACACACATTTTTTTTTTGCTGTTTATTCAAACCACATCTAATCTCAGGCATCTGATATTGGATCCAGTAACCATTTGGACAATGTTAATGCAGTGTTCTGGGCGTGTCTGTTGAATACCTGAGGGTCAAACCCCTCCAACTCCAGGCCCAGCCATGCCACCCATGCCCCCCTGCTCCAGGCTAGGCCAGGCGGAACCTCTCCCAGTTTGGCACTAATTAGGCCCTCCACCCCCAGTCATTTTCCACTTGTTCCTGAAACCTGGAACACATTATCCCATGGAGTGTTCCCACCCCACAGTCCCACTGGAACTTGGAAAACCTGATAAAAGATTAAAATGTCTATTTTGTGCAAAATGTTTTTTTTTGTGTTTTGTTTTTGAGTTGTGGCTATGTTTTGAAAGGTGAAGGTCAATGAAACATTTGGATGTTGGGAGTCCAGATGCAGGCTCTGTTCGTTTCGTGTGTTCAGTTTCAATTTAGCTTGAAGCCAACTCAACCATGGACACATTTCAGCCTGAGGAAGGTGAACTTCTCCAGTGCAGGACAGGAAAACAAATCAAAATAGAAAAGAATGTTCGCAACTGTGGTAGGAATTTATTTTAACATGCAATAAACAGACATACGAGTCCAAATAGGCTCTTCATCAGATCCTGTTTGGATTGAAATCTATTAAATCAATTCAAATTAATTTACTTTGGGAGCATGGTTGCGGACATTTCAGTCTGCAAAATAAGAATCTATTCACACATGGTCACTTTCTTTCTCTGCTGTCTTTGTACCTGCCTGAGAATGGTTGAACTATTTCAGGCATAAAACTAAATCCATATTGCATTCTACATGATAATATTTAAATGGTCGGTCTTGGTAACTGAAGTAATGCCTGATATGACATATGTTTACCTCTGTCTACACTGGCCCACCGGCTTCTGTTTTTCAGGTATGTTTAACTCTGCCCCTCTCCATCTCCCTGGGCGCCATGTTCTAAATGCTGGATTAATGGCCTCCAGTGTTGGTCTGATGGTGCCCTACATGCTGGACCCGAGCTACACCACAGGAATCACCTGCCTGGGCGGCGTGTCTGCACTGTCTGCTGTTATGGTACCGCCTTCCACCCTCACCGTATCACACCACTACAGTTACTGGGACAAACATCTACAATTAAATCAGTGTTCAAAGGCACAAATTTGCTGTGAAATAACTGTGATCTGAGGGTATTTTACTGTTCATATTTGTTATATGTGGCCCTCATATCCACCATCCTGGAATGACTGGTGGTTTTAAAAGGCTGCTGACCTGACTCTCAAACAGAATGGTAGTCTAACCTCTGCCATTGAAATACTGCTCTCCAGCCCATTTTTAGGTACGCTTAAGTTCAGCTATCCCTCAGTAACAAGGCCTCTCACGATCTAGCTGAAGTATTGGCCCTAACAGAGAGTTTTCCTTGGAAAGCATTACCCACAGGATCAATGCATAATATGATGATAGATGGAGGGTAAACTAATGAGGTTTTGAAGCAACGCTGAGTGAAGTTGGTTTTGGTTAAAACTGTAGCGAATGTTGGCTGTGTGGGCCGCCGTGTGGTTTGTCAGTAACATGGACATTTTGACATTGGATTAATCAACAGATATGCATTTTTACGTATACAATCTCTCACCCTGATTAATATTAAGGTGTAGCTAAACAATCACCTGTGCCCAAGCCTGAAGGTCTTTAAAAAGAGATCTGATACGGTTCAAGTCCTTCCCTCTTGTTTGTTTGATGGAGTGTATCCTTACATAATGAGGTAGCTGGCTCTAGTTAAACCCGTTCCCTGAGGTAGGTATCTTGGAGAGTAACGTGAGGATGATATCATAGACAGCCCTTGAAATCAATACCCCTTTTTTTGACAAAAGCCTTGCGCACTGACTGACGCCCATGGCAACTCGATAGGGGTTAAAAAACGTTACATATCTACAACCTGGACGGATGTCTGGATTTGCCTTTCGATACTACAGGATGGCTTTTCAGGCCCATATGTTTCAGGGAAATGTATGCATGCTAGTTTTATACAGGCCAGGCCTTAGAAACACGATCACTGCATATCTTATGAGTGGACAATATTTGAAATTTAGCAACACATGTACGAAATGACAAATGGATGGTCTTGTTTTTAGAAAGCAGCCTACCAAATGAAATGTGTTGTTACAGGGCCTGACTCTGACAGCAGCCATCGGCGGTGCCGACATGCCAGTGGTCATCACGGTGCTGAACAGCTACTCTGGCTGGGCCCTCTGTGCTGAGGGCTTCCTGCTCAACAATAACTTGCTCACCATCGTGGGGGCCCTGATCGGCTCCTCAGGGGCCATTCTGTCTTACATCATGTGTGTGGTAAGTGTCTTCTGTCACTGGTGCGCACTCACGTCAAATGATACTAGTATCTGTCTGTATGTAGGAAGAGCCTATCAGACCGGTCAAATGGGCTACTCCTGAACTGGAGGTAAAACCATGAAACTGCTGAAATAATAGAGGTGTCAGTGCTTCCACAGTTCCCCACCAGGGGGAACTCTAACTGTACTTAAATTCCTTCCTGGCTTCATCGACTGCCCTGAAAGAAACATGGTTCATTAAAACTTCAGTTGACTAAAGACACAGAGCAAGCTTTTGATCTTTTCTAACCCTTTACCACAACGTCCCCCCCTTCCCCCCGGGTAGGCTATGAACCGTTCCCTTGCCAACGTGATCCTGGGTGGGTATGGTACCTCCTCCACTGGTTCAGGCAAACCCATGGAAATTGTAGGGACGCACACTGAGGTCAACGTAGACCAGACTGTCGAAATGATCAAAGATGCCCAAAACATCATCATCACTCCAGGTACTGTCTACAACACACACGCGCACACACACAATGTGAACATGTTGATACTGGGGCCCTGAAAAGGTAGGCTAATGTAAACTAAACCACCCACCATCTACAAACTAGTTTTTAGGAACTAAAGACTGGGTTGTGCAGAAAGTACAAAACATGGGCCTTTGCCATAATTAAAAAAAGAATTCAGATCTTTTTGGCGGGTTTAGTTACCCTCTGGTAACCTTGTTACATCACCAGCTAATTGTGTCCCCCTGGTTGGGGCACCCTTGAATCAGACTCCATCAGGCATCCCGAGGAGGTCTACAGGCCTGCCTTGTGTTTAGGAATGGGATTTCTCGAAGGTTTCACAGACCCCTGTATTATCTCAGTCGGTGTTGTCCTGTCTTCCATTCCCCTACCCCCACCCTGTAAACCCTTATCCCCTGACAGCAGCCCACTGCACACTGCTTTTCCCCCATAGTGTTGATGTGAAGTTCACTCTTTTTTGAGAAGCCAGCTTTATCTCCTGCCTGGGCAGCTGTCGATTGTGACGCCTCAGTTTGTCCTGGATTGCACTTACTGTTTCCTGAGCAAGGACAAATGGGCTCCTCAACCCCTGGGGGGCAGTATGACTGCCTGATCATTTGGGTTTAGTTTGGCAGATGCAGAATGCGCCCAACCGGCGCCACATTCCCTGTATACCCCACAGTACTCTGGTCAGCGGTAGTGCACTAAATTGGTTGGCTCGATCTGCCCGTCCTTCTGTGCTACTGAACTTCCTGGACCAGTATGTCTAATGGACTCCAGCAAACTTGTGGGCTCCGTCTGCCCGTGACGGTCCAGTTCTCTGACGCTTTGAACCCTTGGAAGTGGTTTCTTATGCAGGCCGACAGCAGGAAAGATCCACGGAAGGACAGATGAAGGGAGGAGAAGACGTGGGAGGATAAATGAGAGAAGGGGTGAAATTAGAATAAGCATTTCGCTCCAGAGTAAACAGGCGTGAAAGGCCAAGCACAACAGTCTGCTGGTTCAGTTAAGTCCTGCTGGAGAGCCCAGGTGGGTTTTAAGTCCACTGTGTCCTTACAGCCATGCATCAGACAGACTATTAGACCTGAGCTATCTAACGTGGATCTGCACCACATGCCCCGGCAGTGAAATGGATGAGGATCAAGAATGGATAGAGGATTGCACTAACAAAGTGTTGGGCTCACCAACCCATTTAGCTCAAAGCCAAAGCACGAGCAGAGGCGTTTCGTAGAGAATGAAATCAAGATCCACAAATTCCTGTAGTTCAAAGGGAGCCGCAGACAAGGTGTCCAGAAGTGGGCACAGAAGGTTTAGAAACCAGCCTGAGGCAACGCACACAATGCACTGCCAGGGGCTGGAGCCCTGGAGGAGAGCCATGGCCATTTACTCTTTTATGTGGATCCCTGTTAGGTACTGCCAAGCAGCAGCTCCTCCATTAAACACAACATACTACAGAACATTCAAAGGCATTTTAAGAGGTAATGGTTTAAGTACAATGTTCTTCTAAGAGAAATGTTTTAGCTGAACGTGCCCCTAAACCAATTTGTATAGACTATAAAGCTCAGCTGTCATTGCTCTTCTTTCAGAGCTGGTAAAGTTGATATCAAAAGGCTAATCAGAATCATTTGAATTGGTGTCAGCTGGTGGCCAATTACTTTCACAGCCCCATATATAAAGGATGTCCAGGGTTTCCCCCAGAAAATGGGTTAGTTAAGGTGGCATTCTTCTCCCAGGGGGGAGTGGGGGGTGTGTGCAGGGCATCATAGTCGCAATATGCAAAGGTATTTAGACTGCTTATGGATGCTGGTGACTGAGCGCAATGACATTAATACAACACCAGATGGCGCTGTTCTGGCGCAAAACACGTCATATTAACGAGCTGTTTCGGATTTTGTCCGATTTTCTATTTTGGGACTGCATAGTCAGGGCGGAAGACTTCGGTTGTCTAGGCGGACGCCTTGACTGCAAAGTGTTGCGGGAAACCCTGATGTCCATATACACTCACCGGCCAAATCTAGTACCAGGTTGGACCCCTTTTTGTCTTCAGAACTGCCTTAATTCTTTGTGGCATAGATTCAACAAGGTACTGGAAATATTCTTCGAAGATTTTGGTCCATATTGACATTATTGCACCACGAAGTTGCTGCAGATTTTTCGGCTGCACATCCATGATGCGAATCTCCCGTTCCACCACTTCCTGAAGGATTGGATTGAGATCTGGTGACCTTGGAGGACATTTGAGTGTCCACAATGAACACATTGTCATGTTCAAGAAACCAGTTTGAGATGGTGTGAGCATTGTGACATGGCAGGTTATCTTGCTGGAAATAGCCATTAGAAGATGGGTACACTGTGGTCATAAAGGGATGGACAAGGTCAGCAATAATACTCAGGTAGGCTGTGGCATTTTAACTCAATTGCTGCAAATTGTAGCCTCAATTTCCTGTTCGTAGCTCACAGGAGTGGCACCTGGTGTGGTCTTGTGCTGCAGTAACTCATCTGCTTCAAGGTTCAATGTGTTCTGCATTCAAAGATGCTCTTCTGCATACCTTGGTTGTAACAAGTGGTTATTTGAGTTACTGTTGCCTTTGATTTGAGATGATAGTCTGGCCATTGTCCTCTGACCTCTGCCATCAACAAGGCATTTTTGCTCAGAGAATTGCTGCTCACTCTTTTGGCCCATTCTCTTTAAACCCTAGAGATGGTTGTGCGTGACAGTACCATTAGATCAGCACTTTCTGAAATACTCAAACCAGCCTGTCTGACACCAATAACCACATCCAAAGTCAATAAAATCACCTTCCCCATTTTGATGCTTGGTTTGAACTTTAGCAGATCCCCTTGACTATGTCTAAATGCCTTAATACATTGACATGCTGCCACCTGATTGGCTGATTAGATATTTGCATGAACAAGCAGTTGAACAGGTGTACCTAATGAAGTACATATATTTGGTACAGTGGTCCCTGAACATAAATACTGTAGCTTCCTTTCACCATGTTAAGGTTGCCCAGCACAGATATTTGAACATATTTGCCGTGTTAAATCCCTCACCTCAGTAAATGTTCATAATAATCACCCACGATTCGGTATTGAAACTACTTTTACTGTCCTATTGGTAATGTACAAGAGCTGATACCCCACATAAAGGTTAATTTTCAGGCATGTATGGCTTTTGAAATGAGTGAATATTGTCTTCCACTCCAGTAATATATAACAATTGACACAGGTGATGGTGATGTAGCACTCTAAGCTGCTTACTTATGCACACATTTGGCTTAAAGAAATTCTCATTTATAACAAAGAAATTCCTGAGAACACATTTAGGAACATATAAGGGGATGTTCCCTTCTTGCTTTGCCAAGTAATCAAACAGCTGTGAGTAGAACAGGACTGTTTGTGAATAGTCAATGTCCCCCAAATTTTTGGCGAAGTTTCTCTTGCCTCATGACTGACTGCACAGCTTTTTCATTGATGGGAACAGAGGGCACTTAAACTGAACTATGCAAAGAGCACAGATTTACCACATGGAGTTAAACTAAACTTTAGCACAGTCAGTAAATGCTCTTGCTTAATCAAATTTTCCAATAATCTAAAACCACTGATTAAATTATTTCAATTTATAGAGTAAGACCCTGTTTTTTTTCATTAACTTATTCAATAGCCACATCTTTTTTATTATTTTTAATTGTGTTAGAATTTAGGTATGATTTTGTCCAGATAAAATGATTTTGATTTAGATATGTTTACAACTTGTTTATCCTAAAACCACTCAATCTACAGTTTACTTTAACCCTTTGTGGGTTTTGTAATTGAACTTGTGTCGTTAAACCATCCTGATCTCAAACAGAATCTATGCTTGCGAGTGCAACTGTGAGCTCCCAAGATCAAGTTGATTCTATA
>JACXGM010000559.1:52340-70073 GCA_016801145.1 Umbra pygmaea
GTTTTATCCATTGTAGGCACCGCTCACGTTGTGTTATCGGCTTTGGGAAGGGAAAGAACACAATTCCTCCAGACAATCTCTCGGGGTATCTAATGTCCGATTTACAAATGCCGTTGGCGCACCGCTTTACCGTCCTGCTTGGAGTAAATTTTTGTCGGACCTGCTCACATTGTAACGGTTGGTATGATGTGTGATTGGACAATGGCAGTTTTGGGGGAGGGGCCGGCGATAGGTCAATTATCTATGATAATTATCAAATTATCAGAAACATAACTGGCACAATGATTTGGAGCTTTTTAGGGTTCTGGAGCATTCCTTTAAAATGGTTAGGTGGACCAATCACACAACCGGTAATAGTTAACACATTTTAACAATGAATGAATGAATGAATGAATGAAATGAATATCAGTAATATATAACTAAGTATTATATAGAGTTTTATATAAGTAATATGTAAAATGCATACATTTAAATCAAATGAGCAGAAGTCCTCTTTAAAGGGGAACAATAATGAAATTCTATAATTTGTTTGTCTTCCTAAAAGTAATTACTTGACTGTTTCGCTGCTCAGGGTGAGCAGGGTCAAGCTAGTCCGAGTGCTACGGCATAAGGGTCCCTGCAGATGAATGTGCTCGGTACAACTTTGTGATTTAGCGATAAGATGTGTGAAAAACAAATGTTCTTTCAAAAAAAACCACCAAAATCAGGAAGCCCAATAGCTTTTTTGTACATAACATATACATATTGTATAATAAAAGCCAGTTGCATGGTTTAAAACATACCTTTTCTTACATCTCTGCCAAGGAGGTGTCAGCTCCGCCACTTCTTGATTTCAGTCTTCTGCGAGGGTGCATTCAAATACTAAAAAACTAAATGCAGACTTTTAGAACTTCACACTTTGCTCTGATAGTAATATATTGTCAGGGAGGATATCAGATTAATATTATATAATCAATGGTATGTTGTGATTAGAAACTAGGGATTTACCGATTATGGACTTTCTTTTATCAGCCTTAGCTGATGACCGATACGGGCTGCCGATTTTCTTGAGCCAATATTTGGAGCCGATACTGCTTTAGCGCCCTGAATTTACATCATAAAAATGACACAATGATAACAAATGTTAAGTCTCAATTTCAAAAAGGAACATTTGTTGAACTTATAAAAACAATATGAAACAAATAGTAAAATCAGGTGAGGTAGACCAAGGGGCAGTGAATGATCTGCACGTGAAATGAAGCATCTCGAGCAACACAGAGCTGCCTGTCTGTAAATAATGCTGGGAAAATTGGCGAACGCAGCAGCCGTTACACTTAAAAACGCAAATATTGGCCTGCCGATAAATTGTTCTGTCACTATTAGAAACTTTGAATTTATGAATTAGGAGGTTCATTTTTCTGACAATTCGAATTGATACCAAATTGATACCACGGAAAAATGACTGATAACCAATAATGTCTCATAAAAACACATTTAAAAAAGTAATTTTAAACTATAGTCTATGTAAAACACATTATCTTCTGATTTAGTTTTTTATCTAAACACCTGGATTTCCCCCAGGGGTTAATTTCTTACCTTTTCTTAACTTTTTCTCCTTGTAGCTGAGCCATTCAGGTCATGTATATTTGGCTTTTATTTAATGTTTCTTCTCATTTTGAAATTGAATTATGAATAATCAAACTACATTTGAATAACACTAAACATGGTGGTTTTATAGTTATTTGATAGTTCCACTTGAAAGAGTTAATGTTTTGATAATTTAGTTTAGGTGTGCATATAGAGAAAGCATTTATTATTTTTCAATAGGCCCGATATTGCCTGATATCTTATGATTATTCACAGAATGGGAACACTCGTGCAGATGTGATAGTGCCTACTGTGGCAATGAAACCCTTCAACGCAAGCCAACCTCCTTGCTTTATTCTCGCAGAGGTGCTTTGGGTGGATATGACTGGTCAGAACTCGGTAGTGAAGTAAAACTGTCATTAATTTTGTGTGCAAATAACAACGTGTTGTGTACAATTACAGTGGACTTATTACTCTGTTAACATATTTGTATCTACACTTTTTCTATATCTGTTATCACACCTGTCGTCTTTTTAAAGGTCAGTGGTTGTTTTGGGGTTTCCCTTTATCATTAGGCTTGTACTTCCATAGTATACCACAAGCACCATGCTTTTCCTGATTGACGATTGCGCTCCGTTGCCATTTTCTCTAAGCACGTGACATTCTCTCCCACATTTTTACACAGACACATTCTCACAGGGCAATAGGCACACTGGCTTTCTTAACGTCACAGCATTTATTTTTCAATGGATATGATTTTGCCAACCGTTTCGCTCTTTTTGTTCAATGCAACATGCATTTTTTTAACGCAATGTAGTTCATTGAGTATCGAAATATGTAAAATGGTAGGATAGTACAGTTTTAAAATTCTGGTGCTGTTGTACTTTTTCAGTGCCTGTTTACCACACAGCCCTAGTCGTAGCACTCGTGCTAGCACGACCCTGCTCTCTTTGATGTAAAGATTTGCCTAATGAGTGAGAATCAAATAATTCAAATGATTTTGGAACATAGACAAATGATAGAATTTTGTCATTGTTCCCCTTTAAAGATGCAATGTATAACTTGCCAATCATTTGTTATGGCGGGCTGAATTTTACGTTGATTTGTTTTAAATTATTTAATGTATATGTTTTTACTGACCACAGGAGCAATTCAGGGACAATATAACACATTTCTGAAATTTAACATCATTGCTATTTAAATATTGTGAAATGTCAATTTTGCTATTTTAATATTGTCTATTTTTTGTACTACATAAGTTGATGTTTTGAACCACTAGATCAAATATGCTAGTTAAAGTTTACTAGTCCTAAAACACACATACTGTATTTTGTTTTTAGTTTTCAACAAAGTTACACTTTCAGAGCAAATGTGGACATTCTGAATGCCCTCCATGCTAGTTTTACCAGAAAGCTGCTGTTGTTTGCCTGCAGGATATGGTCTATGTGCTGCCAAGGCCCAATATCCCATTGCTGAGCTGGTCAAGATGTTGCAGGAGCAGGGCAAGAATGTCAGGTAAAACCATTTTAACCAGATTACCATAGCTTTGGTTACCACTGAGAACAATGTGTCCCTAACCTAGAGGTTAGCAGGATTCTGCTTTAAATTTATTAAGTGAAGAAATTGTTGGATGAATTGAGCAGTTTCTATTCTTTTGATGTTTGCTCTGGCAACTAACAGTCGGAGGTCATTCCTTAAAGATAAGACTCTGGACTTCCAAACACATCAGTCTTCCATTTACCTCCACAACACTCACAAGCCATTTGAAGCAACTGTTACAACTACACTGTAAAGCAGTTAAGATTGTGTTTTCAACACAATTATTACCGTATCTCATTTGCCTTTTTCGTGAGCTTTCAAATACTTTTGTAATGCATTTCAATCACTTTGTGTAAAATATTTTTTTTGCATCAAAGTGACTTGATATTTTTCATCCAGAAAATGTATTGCAATTCCGGTTAGAAAGGTTAATAAAGCCGTACAATTATACATTACATATCTGTCTTAGTATACACGATTGTAGGGAGATATTGCTCTCAGCCCTGAATTTCCAAAAACAGATGTTCTATAATCAATTTGACATACATTTTCAAAATGATAATAGACATTTATATGTACTGTTCTGTCCCCCGGGACAACATTCTAACAAAATGTGTGCGACCCTTTGTAAAATACTGACAACATGTTGAACCAAAATGGGCCACCCCTAACCATTTTCATTTACCTTGCCGAGGTCGCCAATGGGCCGAGTCATAGGATGGAGAACTAAAGTTCGGAGGGGATAGGACAGGGTAGAGGCTCAATATGGAAAGCAGAGGAAGGTGAAAGGGAGTTGAGAGAAGGAGAGCAGCACCAGGGGAAAGGCTTACCGGAAGCTCATGTAATTTTCCTTAACTCGTTTGATCTGGGGTCCCAGCAGCTGCTGCTACTTAGAGCATTTGTAGTTGATTAGAGGGGGAAGTGGGTGGCCGGAGAGTGGCCAGATTTGAGTCCCGTTCCCCTCCCCCTTGGCTGGATAATTGGGTGGGCTGCTACAAGGGCGGGGCTTTTGTGGCTGCCACCGTTTGTTCCTCCAAAAACTGGAAATTGATCCTAATCTATCAGTAATGTAAAGTCATTTTTATAGTGTGACGCTGCCTTGTTTTGAGGGCCAAGAATCCTGCCACCTCAAATTCCCTCCAAGTTCAACTGTGATACATGTTTGTTCCCAACAATGCTTTGGGTAAGAGTTGTAAGTAAATTGGAGTGTGATTCATAATGGCAGGAGATCACAGAGGGTCTGGTTGAGAGCATGAGACTCCAGGCAGTATGGAGGAGTGCAGCTGCTCTGATCTCTGCTTTTTCTCTTTGGAGGTAAACCTGCAGTGTGTCTGTAGGCCCTGTAATCCTCTGTGCTCAACCCATTTCCTCTGCTTCTCAGGCCCTTTCTGATCTCTGACCTTACTGCCACTCTTATCCAAACCACTATCTGTATGTTAGAACAGAGTAGTTCAACTATGGTGATAAATTAGGATGGACTTGTAGCCTTTGTTGTCCCTATGGTGGGAGTGGATACAAGGGTAAGATGGGCCTCCTCCTGTCCTGCAGGTTTGGTATCCATCCTGTGGCGGGGCGGATGCCTGGGCAGCTCAACGTGCTTTTGGCCGAGGCGGGCGTGCCCTACGACATTGTGCTGGAAATGGAGGAGATCAACGAAGATTTTCATGGTACGGTTGCTTTCACTTCATGTTTTAGTATGTACAAAATATTGTATTTTCCCCCGTAAATTTGTGATTATTCTTTTTCGTTCTCTAATCTAATTCAGTTATTGTCTGCACAATATTGTCTGCACCTCAGCTACGGACCTGGTTCTGGTGATTGGGGCTAACGATACAGTGAACTCTGCCGCCCAGGAGGATCCCAACTCTATAATCGCTGGCATGCCGGTCCTGGAAGTATGGAAGTCCAAACAGGTACCAGGAACCAAAAAGGAAGATCTAGTATATTTCCTGCACTAGAACATTGTGTTTTCTTCGATGATTGATTACTCAATAGGGAATTGATTGTTTAATGTGGAAGTATGGTACTAGACTGGGATCCTCATCTGCTGTCACAGAATGGCTTGTTGGAAGAAACTGTTTATTAACTCTTCAAATGGTGAAATTTAAGTTAACTTTTAGCTAACTTTCTATGGAGTGGTAGGAAAGATGGGTTTGGAAAAAGTCAGTTTGTCTTCATTTAAACTCTGTCTTAATGTATGGAAGTGGGGCAGGGCTTCTTGCGTGTTGCACCCTGTACTCCTTGTTACCAAGGCAACAAGGCCCATACCCAGGTGTAGCTCCAGCAGGCAGAGCTCTCACACGGCTTCCATTAGCGCTGACTCGCTCCCTCAGGAATGGTGACATTTTGGAGCATCCGAGTGGAACTTTTCCTAAATGTGGGATTAATATGCTTCACCACCCCACTTTATAGCCCCTTTCATTTCGGCAGGGTCCCCTGGGAAATCAGAGTTTGTGCACATTTCTAGTGCAAAAAGGGCCCACCCCTGTACTCCGCTGGCCCATATTAACATGACGTGTGTTTATATCTCTCAGACCTGCTGGACTCTCTGCACTTCTGGTGGAGATATGTTATTTTCATAGTTCTTAAGTGACTCAGACACTCACCATTAATAATCTTCCACTTGGCTTGTGTTTACGTGTTGCCGTGGTTCTGTCGGGCTGCACGCTAGATGGGCATGCTGGGCTGTGTCTTTAGTCTGCCTGTTGATCTAAACAAAATCGGGTGGGGCTCCTCTGCCACCAGAGCTACGCTTGGCAGAGGTGACCAGGGGCATTCCTCTGGTCCTGAACCCTGGCACAGCGGGCGGCTAGGTGGCCGCCATCTGATCTGCAGTGTTTGCCTGGCCCGACTGTAAGATTGGCCACGCCCTCTGGTGCTGATTGCCAGCCTGTAATTAGCTCTGTTTGCACACTGTCCCAAATAAAACCATGTCTTGTGCATTATGGATGAGGATGGAATTGGCCCTGGGAGCTGCCTTGTGTCAGAGTGGGTGTCCAGGCCCTGGAGGGAACTCTTTGACCTCCTACCTCCATTGAGCTCACAGGTGCACAAGCCGCCACGAAATATCACTAGTCTCGATGTTGCGAGGCAAACATATTTCATTACCTACCCTCAATGCATGTAGGGAGCCAGTTGCACAACCCTCCACATACCCGTTAGCTACTCCAAAAGCAGGATTCAAACGAGTTTGAGTGTGTTTAGGGTTCCAAGTAGAATAGTGTTTTGTGTTAGTATTGTTAGCATGTGGAGTCACGCCATGGGAACACTACACAGTTTCACCTGGCCACCACTGATCCACTTTGCCTGTCACTGAGGTTTTGGAAAGTCCTATTGATTTTTGGGGACTTGATATGATCTTGCAATTCAGATTATCTGTCAGCATGACAGATAACAAGAAGTAAAAACCTTGTGTCGAGAGTTGCTCTCGTTGTCCTTCTTTACGCTAGTGCCTTCTGCTCCTCCAAGGCACAAGCTGACGATCACAAAATGCTCCAATTCATTTCCTAGGAACTTCTATTTCTGCCTTAACTAGCCCCATGTACAATAATGTTTAATTCAGTAAATAACCGCAACCTAAGGACTTTAATGTTGTGACAACTCTGATTTGCAGGTTGGCATGGCTCGTGTCATTGGTAAGACTGTGTAAGACTGTACAGGACTGTGCGAATGGGTACTCTAAGCTGAGTACTTGTGCTTCTTGTCTATTAGGTGGTGGTGATGAAGCGTTCTCTGGGAGTGGGGTACGCTGCCGTGGACAACCCTATCTTCTACAAGTCCAACACAGCAATGTTGCTTGGAGATGCCAAGAAGACCTGTGACGCGCTGCAAGCGAAAGTCCGTGAGGCCATCCAGTAACCTGTGGCTGGACCGCTATGGTTCTGAGCACTTTGACAGAGCACCAGTTAGACATAACATTAATGTTGTCAATTTCCTCTACTGGCAACAAGTTTTCCTTCAACCTTTTTTTCTGAGCAGTTGTCCCCTACGATTATGTTTAGATGTTTCTAGATGTTACTAATTGTTGTACTATAAGATATTTTATCACTCTGTGTAAACAAGGAACAAAGCAACAGTGTTACATTTGTAGAGATTTTTTCAATGTTTTATACATTGTTTTTATATTTGATCAGATTGTACTAGAAGTGTCTGAGCATTGTATCGATGCTGTTCTCTAACACTGACACTTTTGGGTGATGAACTACAAAAAAAGCAGTAGTCGGTTTTAGCCACTCCAAAACTTCACAATTTTTTTTGGGGTTTTGTTTTTTGAATGTGTTATGTAAACCCACAGTCTAATGACCAGTCTTCTGTTGTTGTGGTAATGTTGCGTGTCATTCTAACCGTTAGTGAAGAGGGTTTACTGAGGTTACTGTGGTTTCAGTTGGCCCTACAAGACAAAACTAAGCTGCTTCTTGGTGCTATGTGGATGTTGAAGGAACAGTGCAGATATGAAGTAATGCTACATTTACTAAGAAATAGGCATTGTAATATGTCTGATGGAAATTATAATCCATTATTTGATTGTGTTTATTATAGCATAAAGTACATTAATTTATGAATTGCGGAAATATTTTTTAATGGTTAGTATCACTTCTGCCATGTCTGTTTCAAAGTGTTCTTATGCCTTCATCTACATATGATTTATATCTGTTTCCTTACGTGGACCTGAACCAATGCAACCCTTTGGAAAAACTCACCATGGCAACAGCCCTACCTCTACTGCTTCCTAACATGACCAAATAACTTCTTGTAAACCTTTCAGACTTTATCATGCTGTATTTGAATGCTCAATAGAAAGGATAAGCTAGGAAGTGTTGTTTTGAAAATGTTTAAGTGAATGACAAGTATTTTAATTTGACACATTTCATTCCTGTTTTCAGTCATTATGTAAAAAAACATTAAAGCAAAACAAGATTCAACTTTGTGAAGAAATATGTTCTTTTTTCCTCAATAGTATTTTTATATAGAGTATACCACCTTTGTGAAATTAGGTTTTAGCAGGCTTTTCTGAAGAAAAAAACGTTGTAATATTTCATGGTACGGTACCACAGTGAGGGTTTAGTCTGGTTTATCAGCGACATCTGTAATAAACCTTGATTTTAAAATCTTTTTTTAAATGCTGTGTTTTTCTATGAAAAATGCACTGCACTCTGAGGCATTTAGCAAATGAATAGCACTTGGAATTCCAGGTCGACACGCTTTCACTAAGTTATTGTTTGGAAAGCAGCTCTGTTTACCTTACAAAAAGTTTATTTTCCCATTTTATAATAAGACTTGAATGCAGTCATGCAATTCCAAGTTCTTCTTAGAGCTGTAATAGACACTGATGAATGTGGTCGTGTGTCTGAGATTGTGTTTGTTGCTGGCATGGGAGTGAATATTTGAGATGAATAGGATTGCATGTGTTTGCTATGAGGGTCACTTCAACATGTAACAAGTAGCACTCAGACACCCTGTTATCTCTCCTGATTCTACTGACAGATGTGTGGGCGTACAGGGGGAAAGCGCCTCGTGTTGGGGAGAGGTGATGTTATTAAAATAAGGGTAAGGTGGCGGGCCTACTGTACCGCCTACTTAAAGCTGCCTTTTGATCAGCCAGCAGCATTTTTTCAGGATTTTTGCATTTATGGTAGCCAACATGTTCCACAGTGACAATTAACCCGTATCTTCACCATTGGGATTGCTTCTGATTTCTCTGTTGTTGAAAGCATATTGATTTGTTTTTCTTGGCCTGGCATGCGATTTCTCAACAGAGTGATGCTGTTACAGTATGTTTGCACTATGATAAGCTAATGTTATGTTAAACAAAATCAACAACATCTTGATACATCAATTGCTATTTGGGACCTTCAATTTGAAGTCCAGATCAATGATACCGCATTCCCCCCAACAGACTCCCAAACACTATAAAGTTACCCAGTTGTTGCAGGAATTCTTTCTTCCCCAATGCCAAGGATTCCTTCATTGGCACAAATGTAGCTCACTGGTTTGGTTTTTGGCAAGCAGTCTACATAAATGGCTTCAGTCTACATAGATGGTTTCTGTCATGCATGGTTGATCCTGCTAGGAGCTATAGTAACTGCCCCCAGCCTTGTACTTGAGTAGGACAACTCCAGATGAAATTGTGTGATTGGAGCATTAAGTTCATTGTGCCCTCACCACAAATGTCACCAGATTACTCTGTGGTTTGTCTCGTGGATTAAGAGGATGTGGCTCCGCTATATTTCTCCACCAACGTTACTGGGGAAAAATCTTAAAAAAGCAGCTATTTTCACACAAGATCTGACTTCAGTCCCAAGGACATAGAATAGATCCCTTACTGCTTCAGTGTTATACACTGATCAGCCATAACATTCTGTTATATTGTGTAGGTCCCCCTTTTGCCATCAAAACATTTGCCCCATACGCAACAAACTGCGATGCACTGTGTGTTCTGACACCTACCTATCAGAACTAGTGTTCACTTTTTCAGCAATTTGAGCTACAGTAGCTCGTCTGTTGGATCTAACCACATGGGCCAGCCTTCGTGCCCCATCTGCAACAATAAGCCTTGGCCGGCCATGACCCTGAAGCGCCGGTTCACCGCTTTTCCTTCCTTGGAATTGTTAATGTGTTAGAATTGATGTGTTCAAATTGCTAAAACCTATAATGCAGGTTCTGATAGATGTCAGAACACACACTGCATCACAGTTTGTTGTGTGTGGGGCTGCTCTTTTGGCGGGAAAAAGATCCTACACAGGCAATTGGTCATAATGTTATGGCTGATCGGTGTATATATTAATTCTATTCACAAGATGTATGTATGGTCCGTGAGTTAGGTATGCAGTACCAACCCCCCCCCAATACGACACATTCAAACAGGTAGAAGCGGGAGGGAGGGCGCACATATGTAATAACCACATGCTCCAGACTGGGTGAGTGCTCTAGCTTTAATAGTGAGCTTAATTACTAATGAGGGTACAGATTGATGACAGGTGTGTTCTGTCATCCGTTGATGCTGACTGAACTGACGTCACTCGGGTTCCCTGTCTGGACTGCTGCACAATAACTATTTGTATAATTTACTTTTCACTTTGACGTTATGGATATCAGTGGAAAAAACTCCTAATTAAAAACATATTTATTTTGATGTAACGAAACGTGGAAAGTTCAAGGGGCCTGAGTTTTTTTGAGAGCCACTGTGCATGAAAACGCTTGCATCGTGAGGTTTAGAATCAAAAGTTGCATATTTAAACATTTATTAAACCTACTGCTGAGTGTGCGTTCCAGTGCTTACAATGTAAAGAAATAGCCATTTGTAAACTTCAGGCCCAGTTAAACCTGTTGAATGGCAATTGTATAGAAAAAAAACACCCTCTCTCATTTTTGACCAGCCCACTCTCCTATGATATTTAAAAATATCTCTCACATTAAACAAGAGAAAGACTACTCCACATGAATACATTTACAAATATACATGCATTTGGACAATGAAGTGATTAAAATGTCTACTTCCAGGGGGATTTTTCTTCACAATTGTTCTTATTTTACTCATTGTCTTTATGTCCAGCCATTATTTGCTTGGACGCTATCTGATCTGGAAACAGCTTTTTTGAAGAATCATCGTGTTGGGAACTAGTTTTAAAAGCCATCTCCAAAGCTGTTTGACTGTCAGGATAAAGATAAAAGACCTGTGCTTTTACTGTTCAATTTCCTTAAGCTTGAAGTTTAGTAACATAAACATGTTTGAGTGTCCTTTTAAGATACTTTTATTGACCAGCTGCTCTGAATGTTGGGTGGGAGGAATTAGGGCTGGTTATGCACAAGACAGAGGGGTCTCTGAAGTATATCTTAAGAGCTTTAGTGGCTGCATAGATGTCTCCGGAAGGAGGCTTCCTTAGGTCATATTAGAATCAATGGCAGTGGTGTCACAGCTCAGTTATAAAATGCAATCTCTCAGGGTAAATGTCTTCATTAGTAAATGTGTCTTGTTCATTCGGTTAAATCAATATGTGGATATAGGAAGCTGTTTTATCCTGCATGCTCATAGCATCAGTAACAAATGTTTGGTGAAATATAGCCCCAATGATCTGGCAAAATCTCAACAGTAGATTTCACCTTAAATGACCTGTTTACTATATTTGTTGGTCTTGAAAGTAGCAGAAAAGGGCTATGACACCAGCAGAGATATGGGTAAATGGTGACCTGTGATGTGGTTACCGTCTGCATTGTTGTGTCTGGAGGAAGTCTAATGCAGCCTCAGTAAAACCTCCAGGACACAAATGCTGTGTAGACACACACGAGGCCCTCAGGTCTCAGTATAGGTGGTATACCGTTAATTGTGTCTTTTATACTTCGGAAGAAAAGGCAGGGCTTTATGGGTGTATTTAAACTAATGAAGACAACAGAAAGTCTGGAACATTTATTGTCATTTATAATTGAGGTGTATAGGGATAATCCAATGAGAGGTGGCCTGGCATTTTATTTTGTCAATTATTTAAAACCACTCTTATATATTGCATTCTTTGAAGTTGACCCAGTCACACCGGTGATTTACCCTTCCATCTTATCAGCTGAAACTACTCTTTACATTGAGTAGAACGTTTGTCACAGTCCCAACGTGGAAGAAGTGCTTTAGGATGTGATGTTGTCCTCATCCAAAGGATGATGTCCATAAAACACAACTGTAGAAATGAAAGATTACCTAAAAGCCTATCCATGATTGTGTAGAATGATTTACATTAATAGGTCAATTGTTTAGACAAAATATATATTTGTCCTTGAAGTAGTACATACTGTATATCCAGTTGTCATCTCAGATACATATGGGAGACTGCTTCCCTAGCAAACAGAGGAAATCAGATTGTCAGGACAGAGAATAGCTTGACTGGGCTCAGGCTGAGTTTCCTTCCCATAGGGTAGACCAGAGGTAGCAGAACATAGACCCTGGCTAAAGCATGGAGGTAGAGATTTAATACACCTTGGTTGAGAGGAGCATTTTTCACTTTCGCAACCCCAGCTCATGAATACGTATCTGCATACTTTTTCCATCTTACTGTAGGTGCAATTTCAATGAAAATGAGCCCTTCTACATCTGAGTGGGACCAACCAGAGGATAATATATGGACAGGCAATTCACTGCAAAAAAAAAAGAACTGGAAGCCAAATACTGAATATAATGTAGCTGAAGACGCCTCAGGTTTGATGGATTTAAAGCAGTGCAGAACAATGCATATCTCTCTGTTAGGTGTTGGTTATGTTGAGATGTTAAAGATAGAAAAGGCTCCTGTCAGCTCACTCCTTTGGCCATCCTGCCTGTGTGGTGTCCTTGCTGCGTATGCCATTAATAGAGTTCTCCTCTCTCAGAAGAGTCTAGAACAGTGGTTCTCAAACCTCTCCTGGGGACCCCCAGCCATGCCATATATTTGATGTATTCCAGAACTAGCACACCTGAATCAACTTGTCAACTAATCAACTAGCCCTTACCTGCTTGAATCCGGTGAGCTAGTTCTGGGCTACAACAAAACTATGAGACATTTGAGAACCACTGGTCTAGAACACAGGGGCCTGTACTGGAAGGTAAAGTAATGATGGCAGACTTCAGTGTTGGTCTTTGACTAGCATTGCATAGCCTCGTTCCTGCATTTAATGTTCCTTGAGATCAGGCTTAGGGCTTGACTTGTTGACTAGCATTGCTGCACAAAGGTCAAAGGTGTAGAGTCGATTCCAGAGCCAAGCCCCCAGCAGCCTGAGAAGGTTCCAGGCGGAGTAAAATGCCTCATCTCAACACGTTTAGAGAGTTAATGATGCTGCATGGGCTGACGTCGCTGGCCCCGGCACAATGGGTAGGATAACATACTTTGCAGCCTGTGGTATTATTGCATTGCTGGACCATGGCAAGCAGCCTAGTTGTTCTGAATCTGCATCGTCTGCAGCTTTTTCTGCCTGCTCTGGTTTTATGTACATAGAGATGCTGTTGTCCATGGTTCTCTTTAGATTTTTTGAAAGACTACAGTTTAAACCGGAGAACTGCCTAAGAAGACAGTCACACAGCTAACACTTCATGTTGTGTATCTTACTTGGTAACTCGCTTGCAGATCTAGGGTTGTGATTTCAATTCCCACAGGGGACCAGTCTGAAAATGTATGTTCTCTTTACTTCGCTCTAGATAAGAGCATCTGCCAAATTACTATGAAATATTCTTTTGTAATGCAATCTCATTTTGGACTGCAGTCAATTTGCAGGTCAAATCATTTTTATTATATTCCAGCCCACCAACTGTCCACTTCAACATAATTGTCAGAAAGCTAAATGACTTGGCTACCCCGGCTGAATAGCAGTCTGACCTGATGAGATGTCGCATCATGAAGTTATAATGAAGAACATGCAGCCACAAACTAAAATGTTAAATCTTCACATAACATCACAAATTGTATTTATTAGCAGTCCCAGACTGTTGCTTAACTTAGCACCCCTCCCTGGAGCTCTTATCTCCCCCATGACATTGCAGCCACTTTGGGTTGTCAGAAGAGGTGCCTGTTATCTGGGGAGTTCAGAAGATTTCCGTGAGAATCTCCTAAGAAATGTCTCAAAGGAACTTTTGGAATGGAGTTGAAATCCCACAGGAATGATCTGCCAGTGGTATCCTGTATCTGGGAGGCCTGGGCCCGGTGGAGCCTTTGTGTTGGCCATTCAGGTATGTGTGTTTGTGTGTGTGTGTGTGTGTTTGTGTGTGTGTGTGTGTGTGTGTACGCAGGTGCGTGTGTGCGTTTCTGTCCATCTACTTTATCTGTTCGTGTGTGCATTTGACAGGGATGCAAAGACACAGAGAGAGTAAGAGAGACTGAATTTAGCATGTCTCTGATCAGAATGTATAGCAGTACCTGTCCTGAAAGCATTTAGGCATTTTAAAAGCTCTACCTGAGAGCCTGTTTAGCTTTGGGTCTGGGCAGGGGCACCGGTGTGATCCCTACTCTCTATGTCTGTCTGTCTCCGTCTGTGTAGGTAGCACAGAGGTGACGAGCGAACAAAGGGGTGAGAGAGCACAGCTTCAATGGGAGTCGGGTATCAAGAGGATAACCACCACAGTGTCAAAGGGGCCCGCCGCAACCACACACAAAGAAAGACTGACACCATGAAAGACGGATGGGGTTTCTGAGCTTGGCATAAAAAGGAAAACATATTCTTTGCCTCTCTTTCACTCACTTTCTTTTCCTTTTGTGTTTGAATGCAACAAAAAAGCAACTGTGCTTCTCATGTGGGGGCAACAAACGTCACAGCAGAAGGAATACAGTAGGAACTTTGGAGTCACAAGAGTAGAATTCCTTTAACTTCTTTCGAACATTTCTCTCCCCCTAGGATGGTTCGGCTCACTCAGTGGTGAGATGCTCTCGCCAAGTAGCTTTTGATCACAGAAGTGGGTTTTTGATGAAACACACGGGCGAAGCTGAATAAATGAAGAGATTAGTTCAAATGAAAACAAAAACAACACCTGTCCCGCTCTTATCGTGGAAGGATTGCCTTTGTTGTTTGTGGCCAATGGAAGAAGCCTCAAGGCAGGCTTGGAATCACGCCGGTCTTGTGTCGCCCTCATCGCACACGTCTTTGTGTCCGATGAGGTTATCTGTTGGGGGCGTTTCAAAGGTGGAAGACAGACAATACCTTTCCGTGCCACGGGGAGAGGGTGTAGGGTTCTACAGTCCTCCCTGAGCGTGCGACGATGGGTTTTGGGACATGGGGAAAAAAGACAAACATTCTCCAGATCCTGCTGCAAACAGTATTAAGACTAGCAGGAGGACAGACACATACAGGCTCTGTTGGTTTATTATGTGTTCTAACCAGTCTGGCCCAAACATAACCAAAATACCAATACCAATTCACTTTAAAGGCTGTAGAACAGCACAATCTGTTTGATTTGTGTTCTGCCTTATCCGCTATATCTCTCACAAATTCAAATAAAACATCTCAACCTTTTATCTGGGCCACTCAAGGTTTTGTTGAATGCAGCCTCTGACTACTGATGAATCAGGAAACGGGATGATGTTTTGATGTTAGCTGATATGAGTCCAATGATATGAGTCTTCATTTAACCAGGTAAGCTGATTGAGAAGTTATTCTCATTTGCAATGGCAATATGACCAAGAGAAAAAGCCCAATCTTGTGTGCTACACCAAGCTATGCATCTTTGTAGGTTGGCTTTGGATCCAAGCCATTTCTCAATGGTAGCCCTGCCTTAACGTACAGCTCACGATGTACAGTTTTCATCACAGAGGTGCTGATTCAATTTTGTCATATTTTTTATGCTGTACTTTTTTGGCTATACTCTGGATTGTACAGTCATGCATTGTAAATGCACGTAAATGTTGTTCACATAGCGTTTACTCATCTTTTCATTTTATTAAATTTGTAAACAGCTGCGTTCCCATCGATTTTAAATAACTTTAATATTCCTAATATAAATTGTAATCATGCCAGCATCTTTGCGAACATGTGTAATCATGAGTCAAGTGTGTTTTCTTCACCGCACATAATTTTCCTCACAAGCAATATCTTCATTCTGTTTAACAGGAGTGGACATTTGAAATATATCTTTAGCTGGAGTGTCTGAGGCATCTTGTGTGAATTTGCGGTATTGTAGTTTATCATGACTATCATCGCAGACCACCAGCGCTGGATGCAGCAAGCAGAGGTACCAGCATAAAATGATTTTTTACATCAATTTCCTAACTCCTGCATCTTTTGTAAAAAAATGACTTATCCATAACAAAAAAACTCTTTGAAAATGAGTGTACAAAAAAGTAAATTAAATAGCTAATAGTAGGTTTCTACTTGAGCTACTGTAGCTAGCCAGCCAGCCAATTAGCTCAATGCAAGTGCACTGTTTTACATACTGCAGCTACTGTGTTAGCAGTTAGCAACAGTACCGGAACAGGTGTTACGAAGCATTCTGTGCCCCCTGCGAAATCTGTGTCCCTGTCAAAAGTGCGCATTGAGTGTGGGTGCACGTACTCGAAGGGTACGCCTGGTGGTGTGTGGAGGTGGTATGTCTGGAGGAATATGCCCCGAACATAGATCCATCGCTGTTTAGGAACCCTTTTCCGAACCAAAACACTATCGGAAGTGAGTATTAAAAACGGTGCGTAATTTTAATTTTATTGTGGCGCATGCCCACTTCTGACAGCAACACAGATTTCGCAGGGGGCACAGAATGCATCGTAACACCGGAAAATTTCTAGCTAGCTGTCTAGCAAAGTGTAGATAATATATAAAATAACTTAAAAAATAGTTTAAGTGTGATGAAACACAAACAATTTATTTCTCATACTCATTAAATATATATTTTTTAATTATCTCATACAGAGGATGAGAGAAAAACTGTTTAGAAGCAAAGTGGTGCTAGAGGCAGGCTGCGCTGCAGGAAGAGACAGAGAGAAGAGAGGTTTATACTCCAATTAATACACATTGCTCAAAAATATTAAGGGAACACTGAAATCATGAATAGGTTCTCATTGAACTATGTGTATTACCCCACATTCCTGAACAAAATTCCGACAATATCTGGGCATGCTCCTTATGAGATGGCGGATGGTGTCCTGGGGGATCCCCTCCCAGACATGGATCAGGGAATCAGTGAGCTCCTGGACAGTCTGTGGCATTACTGAAAAGATACATGTCCAAGAGGTTCTAAATTGGATTCAGTGCTCCTGGCAGTGCTTCTCCTGTTCCTCCTCACACAAAGGAGCAGATACCGGTCCTGGCGCTGGGTTGATGCCCTTCTACGGCCCTGTCCAGGTCTCCTCATGTAACGGCTAGTCTCCGGGTATCTCGTCCATGTTCTTCAGACTACTGTCAAATTGCTATTTACCGTTAAAAAAAACAGTGCTTTACAAAGAATATTGATACATTTATTCAGTATGTGTTGTTACTTATTTCACGTGATTTAAAAAAAATGTTTTATTATAACATAATTTACTGTACTGTATTTACACTTGTATACTGCATACATTTCATTTGTACAGAGAGTCTGGCCACTCTCCATTGACAAGCGTTATCTTCCTTGAAGGTGGGTACTCCGGCTGTGTTGAAATTTAAAACTATTGGATCTGCCATAACCAGTTGCTAACTTTGGTCGTGGCGTAGTACAACTCAAACTAGCGCAGGACATCAACGACATCGTTCTCAGCTCTCCCTCTGTTCGCTGATTGGACCGGTAAAAAATTGTTTGGAGAAAACCCAAGAACATGCCGCAAACCCAGACGTAGTACTGAAGGAAAATTAAGTACGTAGGAGGGCGGAGCGAGGCTACATTGAAATGACTGCAAAATGTAATTACATGCAGCACAAATTGCTTATGTCCTATCTGCAGAAAATCTGAGCGCATGTGGCGGAAGACAAAACTTGAAGTCCATTATGACATCTATAAAAACACCCTTCATGCCTTCAATGTAGAACTAGGCAAAGCTAGACAGACCTTTTTCTCAAATATTATAAACAGCAACTCTAACAACACATGCACTCTTTTTGCTACTGTAGAGAGACTAACAAACCCCCCAAGTCACATTCCCATTGAAATGCTCTCAGACAGTAAATGCAGTGAGTTTGCTTCTTTCTTCTCAGAGAAAATCAATAATATCAGAAAGGTGATCA
>JACXGM010000560.1:0-22015 GCA_016801145.1 Umbra pygmaea
TTACCATGCATTCATAACCTCGTGATTCAGTGAGAGTGAGTCCAAAACGTCGGAAAGTAGGCTATGTCTTGTGACATTTCTTTTTTTACATTTTGTAAATCAATAGAAAATCGCCGTTATAATAGCAATCCGCCATGGAACAAGCGCGCCTGCTCTTAAAGGGAATGTGAGATGACGATCTGATTGGTTTATTGCACGTCACGCCCAAACCACACCTATGACTAATGAGGCTACTTTAGACCTACCCATTTTAGATATGCGTCAGGCGCAAGAATCATTTATCCCGCCGGTAAAATAGCAACAGCGCCCGGGACCCTCCCACAATGTAACTTGCGTTTCGCGTTTGATACTTGCGTTTCAGATCGTTAAAATAGGGCCCTTTATATTTGAAGCCTGAAATGTGGCAAAAGGTCGAAATATTCAAGGGGGGGTGAATACTTTCGCAAGGCACTGTAGGTACAATAAAGTGGAGGAAAAGGGGTGGAACTGTACCGAGCTGTTTTTAAAAGAAAACAACACAATGAAAGGCCACAAGGTGGCTCCAGGGTGCACATTCATGTAAAGTATTTTCCCTGGATATCTCTAGTGTACAGTACAAATACGATCTGAAGTTAAATGTATTATTCGTACCGCTTTAGTCATTTAACTATTTCCTACAATATAAATGTTGAATCTAAACTTCCTATTATATTTTTCAAATTACATTGCATGCAAGAAATCCTACACAGTTAATAATAAACAGTTAAACTCAACACCACTGAAGACATGAACAACTCACATGGCCTTGATGGCGTGAGGTTATTGCTCTTGTATTTCAACCGGATGCTCCGGGTTCGAATCCAGCGCGTGACCAAATAATGATTTTTGGTGTTAAATTAATCAGACACTATTCATTACTGCTTTCATTTATTTTGTTTGTTCACATAAAACTAGTCACGGGTACATCTATTACTGATTGTAATACATTTATTTCAACAGGAATTGTGGCCAGATGGACTTTGATAACTATCGTAAATTTTAGGTTTTGGCCGCTAAAATGACACAGTATAACGGACAAATGAATGTATTAATTGCATGGAAAATCATATCAAACTCTGACGAGATCCGTCAGATAAAACAAATAAAAAAACGTTTTTCACCTTGTATCTTGTGACTTCAGGACGTATAGTGTTATAGCATATTCATTCATTAAAACACTTTCTGTGTTCTGTTGTTTCCACCGTGCCTATTCCGTGTATCTAGTATAGTAGGGGATGGTAGACATTGACAGTATGAGTTCTTAAGCTTGTAAGCTCTGCCAGTAGGCACTTTGAATCTGTTGTTTCCACCGTGCCTATACCGTGTATCTAGTATAGTAGGAGATGGTGAACATTGACAGTATGAGTTCTTATCCTTGTAAGTTCTGCCAGTTGGCACTCTGAATCTGTTGTTTCCACCGTGCCTATACCGTGTATCTAGTATAGTAGGGGATGGTGGACATTGACAGTATGAGTTCTTAAGCTTGTAAGCTCTGCCAGTAGGCACTTTGAATCTGTTGTTTCCACCGTGCCTATACCGTGTATCTAGTATAGTAGGGGATGGTGGACATTGACAGTATGAGTTCTTAAGCTTGTAAGCTCTGCCAGTAGGCACTCTGAATCTGTTGTTTCCACCGTGCCTATACCGTGTATATAGTTTAGTAGGGGATGGTGGACATTGACAGTATGAGTTCTCATGCTTGTAAGCTCTGCCAGTTGGCACTCTGAATCTGTTGTTTCCACCGTGCCTATACCGTGTATCTAGTATAGTAGGGGATGGTGGACATTGACAGTATGAGTTCTTTAGCTTGTAAGCTCTGCCAGTTGGCACTCTGAATCTGTTGTTTCCACCGTGCCTATACCGTGTATCTAGTGTAGAAGGGGATGATGGACATTGACAGTATGAGTTGTTATACTTGTAAGCTCTGCCAGTAGGTACTCTGATCCTCTCAAATGAAAATAACATCTATGGACAACACACCTGCATTTTGCCTCCCTTATCACCAACTACCCCTTAATGACAGAAGCATGTTGTTTTTAGAATTATTATTATTCTTTTATTGCTGTTTTAATTGTCAAATAAATAATCCTGTAAGAATTTGTTTAGTTAATAGCTGTATGTCAGCTAAAAGTGGAAACAAAATATTTCACAATGGGCTTAACTAACAGGTTAATTCATAAAACTATATATCCATCTTCCTTTCTGAAAATTGGGTAACCACTGCCTCCATTTCTTTGCTCTATCCTGTCTTAACTTTTTTTTTCAGTTTCAAGAAACCCGATTTTGGTTACACTGATACAAATTTTTTATTCTCCACCTGCACTTGCAATTCATTTTGAAGACTAAATTATGCCATTGTCAGGGTTGCCAACTCTCACGCATCTGGCGTGACACTCACGCTTTCAGCATCAATCTCACGCTCTCACGCACACGCAAGAAATGTCACGCCAAAATCAATTTTTCTCCCCTTTCAATTCGTTAATTTTCTGTTGATGACTACACCACATCGTATTAATGACAGGAGAGTAGTCCCACTGCTGTAACATCTGCCTAAAACATTCTCACTGCATGATTCTCTGATCGTTGATTCGCTGAGAACCTTGCACCTGATACGTCAGTTGCGTGTGATAAGTTCAGAGAGTAGATTTGGAACATGGTTCGTAGTCGGAGCCCACTGCAAGGGTTGCCAACTCTCGGGCATCTGGCGTGACTCTGACGCTTTCAGAATTTAAAAAAATATGCGTTTCCATTCTTCTAGCTTTTTTATAGATTTTTTGCATAAATCACGGTTTATACTAAGTAAACAAGGACTGACATTTCTAAAATTAGAGTTAGGGTTAACAAAAGTGTTCTCCGCGCGCAAGCACGTGCACGCGCGCTCACTGATTTTTACCGAGTCTCACGCCAGCCAAACTCCCAAAGTTGGCAACCCTGCATTGTTCTATTGTTGGATGTTGTTTTGAAACAAGTAGCCTGAATTATAACATCTCATATTCATGATGATGTATTTTTGTAATTTTATAGGCTCTATAGAATTTGAATGTTTAAAAAATAATTTTTAAGACATTCAGACCAAATGAAAAAGGTTTTGGGATCTACATTATGCTTCTATGGCGCAACAACAAAAAATAGGTTTATAGCTCCACTCAATTTACCTTTTTTTCTGTGTTGATAGGAAGTTACCTTTCCTTTAACTCTGCCGTCAGAGAAACAGCTTTTGGATTATTGGATTATTAATATTGTATTATAAAAGCACTTGCAACTCTATACAGCAATGCACATTTTTTTCCTGTGTTTTTAGATACATGAAAATCTGATAAAATATCAGTTTCATTCAATTAATTATTTTGTTCCCAGTGATTTTCAAATATATTCGATAACATATATTTTTTAATGACTTATTTTGTTACAAATAATTAGTGTAATATAGCCTAAATGTTACATTACATGTGAAGCAGAGATCATGGGTGCAGTTGTAAATTAATCACATTTTACAGTTGACATTGTGAACTCTGTGAAAATAATTACATAATGAGGTGTATGCTTCTGAACTCCATCCAATCATTAGGACAACATTATTTTGTTCATTACTGTCACGTATCCCATAGAGAAAGCAAAACTGCCTTGTGGGGCAAAACAGTACTTACTACAGCCTACAAAAGATATACGGCACACGTAACCGGAACACGTAACATGGAACATTGACCAACAAGGGAGGGAAGCAAACACACAAACTAAATACCGAAACAAATGAGGACTGATGACAGACACCTGGGACATAATCAACACTTAGGGAACCATGACAACGACAGTATACAATACAGAAAGGAACTAACAGACATATCACAAAAGGGACACTAGAGGGAACCAAAACCTAACAAACACACAGGGTAGAAATCTAAACATGAAACACAACACCATACATAGGGAAGTTACCATGAGGACACAGGAGGAAATAACCAACTAACTAAACCACCGTGTAAACACTGAAAGCAACCATGGAGACATATACACTAGAGACATAAACATAAAGAAAGGAGTCCTTATCCCAGCCCTTCCAGGGCTGGGTGTGACAATTACAATATTTTTTCTCATCAATTTCATCATGCTTCTAGTCCACAGTGAGCACAGAAATTCAAACTGCAAACAAAAGGATTGCAGCTCACACTACTGTATCTTCATTTTCATGATTGACTTTTTGGAATCGTTTGAATACACCATGCTTTCTCTTGTGACTTGAGTGTCTGATCAGGCTTCCGGCTATGCTTTCCCCGGACGTAAGATAAGGCTGCAAAAATGTTACGTTATTCTCATCCCGCCAAAAACACTCAGGGCATTGCACTTGCAAACCAGACGCATGTCGCTATTTTCCACCCGACTCATATCTCAGTTTTTAGATAACAACACGCATGCAAAACACAAACATACAAAAGATGAAAACAGGACATGAAAGATTGGTTGTCGAATTTGTCAATGTATAGAAACCATTTTTTTCCCCGAATGAATAGCTGCATGACTGATGTGTAGTTATGCTTTAAATAAAGATAGTATTTTGCGAACAATCATTCTTTTATTAAATTAAAGTAGATCTCAGAATGCAGATGCATGGTTTCTTTGCTTTTCTTAAAACAAGGCTTTATTTAAATTAAGAAATGTATTACAATTCATCATTTGAATGTGTCCTCTAAACTGACTGAGAAAAAATGGATATACCTTTACACGAAATAGAACTCACAAGTTACTACATTGCGAATGTTGTCGCATTTACCGACCGACCTTAATCGCTACCCCATATTCGCTGTTCGAATTTCTGTGAAAAAAATAAGTTATGTGTTAAAGAAGCAGCTAATGATGATTTAAAATAACAATTATGTATTATAATTCAATAAAATCGGTTCAATAAATCTCAGTCCCAAAAAAACTGTGTCCCTAAAAGGGATTAGAACTGCAAACTCCTGCATCAATTGTAAAAAGACAAACCCCAACAGGAGCGTTGTGTATATTTTAAGTGGTCTAGCACCACCCAGCATATGGAATAGACCATTTATTGGCAACTAAATGCATTGATTGGTGGCGCAGTACGAGCGGCACCACTTTATCATATCTACATCTGTACGTGTCCAGAACATCAAACATCAGATTGGGGCCACAATTATTTGTTTGTCATGGAGCTGATGTGCTGGGACATCTCTTGTCTAAGGGCCATCTAGCACACTGGTTGTGTGAGGCCATTGAAAAGGTCTACACCGCTATGAGCCTGCCTATACCTGCGGGTATCAGAGTGCATTCCACACAAGGTGTGGCTGCGTCTGCTGCTCTTAGAGGGGGAGCAGAGGTGGAAGAGATATGTGAGGCTGCATCGTGGGCGTCGCATTCAACTTTCATCCATTTTTATTTGATGATGTCTCTTTGAGTGGCCTGGGTCATTCCATTCCATTCAGGCCTTCCTGAATCAGGCACTTAGAGAACAGATTTTTATTCCTCCCTTTTTTTAAAAGTGTTGATACCTGATTTATTCAGAGTGAGAATGGATGGGGTTATGTGCTTTTCTGCGCTCTTTCCACTAGGGAGTGATAGTGGATCAGTATTGTTTTTGGGTTGCGTTAATTGTCTGACATGTTATTCCAGGCTGAACTGTTTTGACTGAACACCAGCCTGTATTGCTCTGACTTTCTTATGGATGCAGCTTTGCTATTTTTTCCAAGTTGTTAAATAGAGTAATCAGGGGTACATTGACTCTACAATATAGAATGTTAGTTACCGGAGTATTGTAACTCCAGTTCTATGAGTAGAGCATAGCCCCATAGGGTAAGTGCCCTGAATTACATTTCCCCTTGGAGGTCAGCTTCAGACATTTTCGGGAGACGAGTAGCAGGCACGACACTCTTATATACAGTGGTTACCCCACTGGCTGGTGCAGTGAAATGTATGCAAAATCATGTTTTGCAGGTGCATACTGCTTCGCAGGAGGGGTAAACCAATAGGCTATGCTCCACTCATAGAACTGGAATTACAAAACTCCGGTTACTAATGTATTTATTCAAAGCCTTCCTTCCAAATATTAAGAAACATCCAAACCTAAAACAATTAAAAGTTATAAAACAATTGAAGAATTGTTCATTATTATTTCTTAAATATGTGTGCCAGTTATTGGTGCACATTCATTTAATATTTTGTGAAACCTCCCCTATAATTTCTTCAGATTCTTTACATTCTGAGGTCCAAGCTTGTAGAATCTCCTCTTCATGTCACCCAAACATCTTCTATGGGGTTTACGTTAGGAGACTGGGGTAGCAATCGAAAACTTTGATTCTGTGGTCACTGATCCATTTTTGTGATATTAAGGTCTGTTTTGTATTATTATCTTACTGGATGTTTGAATGACAGATAAAGAATTTATCAAAGATGCCAATATTGGTGGAGGCAACTTTATGTCAAATCAACTTGATAGTGTTAAAATTAACACATCTGCAGCTATTAATCGTATGTAAAAACAATTTCAACTATGAATCACTTATAGGTCAGACCAATAGGAAGATTAAAATATATATTTACATTTTTATATATTAACTGTAACTTTTTTCACTCTTAAATTGCTCATATTTTCTATATCAACATACATGATACAAAATCAAAATAGTAGGAAGGATAAAGTATAAATTATAAGGAAATTATAAAGAGGGGGTAGAGAGAAGGTAACAAAGACTCGTTGATAGTAGATTATACTTGATATCTTCTGTCTTTTTCTCAAAATATGTCATGTAAAAGTATTTGATGAACGTAGAAATTAATCAGATATGCTTTCTGAATTATTCTTATTGTTGAATGTTTGTATATATTTAACCATAGTTATAGTGAATGAAACATGACATATTTTGAGAAAAAGACAGAAGATATCAAGTATAATCTACCATCAACGAGTCTTTGTTACCTTCTCTCCACCCCCTCTTTATACTTCACTATAACTATGGTTAAATATGTACAAACATTCAACAATAAGAATAATTCAGAACGCGTATCTGATTAATTTCTATGTTCATCAAATACTTTGAGGTTAACAACAAGTAAATATTTGGAGCTATTCTACCAGAGGTCTGGATGCAATTTTTCAAAGTTATACATTCATTAATCGCAATAGCCTACGCATAACTGAAACATGAAAAGCATAGTTGAAAGCTACATTTCAATATCTGGAGAAATATCTGTCTAACACTTACGTGATATTAATTTCTCCATTAATACTGTGGAAGGACAGGTTGCATGCACTCAGGACCAATTTCTACAGTATATCAATGTCAGTACATCTATTTCACAGTGATGTTATGAGGTTTAGGGTCAATTCCTTTTAAAATCATTATAATCTGGACAGAAAAAAAATACTATTGTAATAACTAAATAAAGGTGATGAAATTGCATATATTTTCGATTATTACTCATTACATTTAAAAGAAAAAGTATGTATTTAAAAATATTCCTTTTTCTATAATACATTTTAAAAACTTTAAACCTAATACCTGGGTTTACAGAACATTCTAAATAATTACAATAATATTCAAATACATAGCCATTATTGAGAAATTTTTATTCGGTTGACTTCTGTTGTAAAATATTAATCATTTAATATATGGTGCAATCTTTATAATCCATGGTGCACACTTAAAATATGGTACCTTAACTTTGAGCACTTCTATAAGTAGACTTAATGACTTATGGGTAAGCAATCAGTTCCTTGTCTAAATCCACTTGAATTACTTAACCTTTCACTTGAAGCAAGGTATAAAAGGTTAATGCATACCCTTAAGGTGAATACACCTGATTTCTCCCTATCCATAAATAATGCTGGAGAAAAACTGAAAGTAAATTGTGAACAGTTTCATTTGTTGTTACATCTTATGAAAGTACAGATTCAGAGCTATAAAATGGGACATGTATAATGCTGTAAATGTTGACACTTGTAACTGAAATTCGTGGATATTCCCCCTCAAAGTTTTGCCATGTTGAGTAGACAACTTGTTTTGTTTTAATCTGCCATTGACATACAAATCGTGAGTTAAAAGAGCAGAATTATAACCACACCAGTGTAATGAAAGTTGTGTTAATTGCTTCCACCAAGCAAATAGAGATTATGCTAAATTTCTTACATAATTTCTATTCCTCGTTTTTATTTGTTTGGTGGTTTCTCTTAAATTTTTTTCACCCACATTAAACATTCCAACCCCTTTTCCTGACTCTTACTTGTCTGATGTCTAAACATCAGAAGCATAATGTTTGCAAATAACAATAATTTAGTATGTCAATGTCAGCTTAATTCATTAGCCTACACAGTGTAATTAAAGCGGCAATGAAACACTGGTGCAAATCTGGTAAATTTGTAATTAAAAGTATGTCAAATGTATTTAATCAAATGTAAATGATTTTACTCTGGGTAAATTAGAGCAATATGGGCTGTAAAAAAGTATCTATTCATGGCTTTCTTTCAAAATATTAAGAAACATCCAACCCTAAAACAATTGAAAGAAGTAAAACAATTGAAAAAAGAGAAAAAGTTTTAAGTTAAAATTATGATATGTCTTAAATATGTGTGCCAGTTATTGACGCACATTCATTTAAAATTTTGTGAAACCTCCCTTATAATTTCTGAAGAACTTCTTGACATTCTGAGGTCCACGCTTGTGGAATCTCCTCTTAATGTCACCTACAGGTTTTAAATGCGGTTTACGTAAGGGGACTGGGGTGCCAATCGCAAAAGATTTTTAGGTGTGCTTTGGATCATTTTCTTGCTGGAAGTTTGAATGAAAGATAAAGAATTTATCAAGGATGCCAATATTAGTGGAGGCCACTGTCGGTCAACTCAATAGTGGTCAAATTAACCCATCTGCAGCTATTAATCACAGCTTTAAATCGTATGTTTTAACATGGTGTAAGTTATATAAATTACAACAATTTCAACTGTGAATGCCCTATAGGTTAGACCAATAGGAAGATTCAAATATATATTTGCATTTTAATATATTAACTGTAACTTTTTTTCACTCTTGAAAACCTTATTATTCAATTGCTTATATTTTCAATATCAACATACCTAATATCAAATCAAAATTATAGTAGGAAAAATAAAGTATTAATTATAAGGAAATTATAAAGAGGGGGTGGAGAGAAGGTAACAAAGACTAGTTGATAATAGGTTAAATGTGATATCTGCTGTCTTTTTCTCAACATATGTCATGTTTCATTCACTATAACCATGGTTAAATATGTACAAACATTCAGCAATAAGATTAATTCAGAAAGCCTTTCTGAATAATTTCCATATTCATCGAATACTTTTAGGTTAATAACCAGTAAGGATTTGGAGCTATTCTATTAAATGTCTGCATGCAATATATCAAAGTTATTGCACTAAAATAATATTTTATCAAAGGACATTCCTTAATCGCGATGGCCTATGCATAACTGAAACATGAAAAGCATCGTTGACAGCTACATTTCAAAACCTGGAGGAATATCTTCCCAACACTGTCATTTTCTCCTTTACTAATGAAGAAGGATAGGTTTCATGCCCTTTAGGACCAATTTCTACAGTATATCAATTTCAGTACATCTATTTCAAAGTGATTTTTTTGAGGTTTAGGGTCAATTCATATTAAAATCATCATAATCTGGTCGGAAAGAAAAACACTATCGTAACAACTAAAAAAATGTGATAAAATGCCAAACATTTTTGATTATTACTCACTTAACTGAAAAGAAAAAAGTATGTATTTAAAAAATATTTAAACATGTTTTTTAAAGAATAGATTTAAGACATTACATTTTAAAACCTTTAAACCTAACACCTGGGTTTACAGAACATTTTAAATAATTACAATAATATTCAAATACATACCCATTATTGAGAAATTTTAATTCGGATGACTTTGCAATTTAATCATTAATTAAAAAAAATGCCTACTGTATCTGTAGTAAAATATTAATAATTTAATGTATGGTGCAATCTTTATAATCTATGGTGCACACCTAAAATATGGTACCTTAACTGTGAGCACTTTTATAAGTAGACTTAATGACTTATGGGTAAGCAGTCAGTTCCTTGTCTGATCCACTTAAGAAATATGTAACCTTTCACTGGAAGCAAGGTATATTGTTAATGCATACTTTTAAGGTGACGTAACCTGATTTCTCGCTATGAATATGTAATGCTGGAGAAAAACTGAAACTGAACATTTTTGTACTTGTTGTTACATCTTATGAAAGAACAGATCCAGAGCTTTCAATGGGCATATCACCTCTGTAATTGGAGAAACAATGGGACATGTATCATCACGTAAATGTTGACACATTTGTTACTGAAATTCTGAGATATTCCTTCTCAAGGTTTTACCATGTAGATTAGGCTACTGGAACTGCTTAGCCTACACTGTATTTTGTTTAAGAGCTCATTTCTAATGTTGTGTAATAGAAAGACACTATTTTCATAGTTTGTATAATGTGGGAAGAGAAGATTATCTTTAGCTATAGTTTACCAATACTTCTAAAAGACAAATGTTGCAAATTTTAGTATGCCACATTAGCAATGTATTCCTCAGAGCATTCCTTGTCTAACTCACAGCTGTTGTAGCTGCCATTTTATAACCTAATTTCTCAGGCTCTGTACCACTTAAACACTCAATTTCGGTGTTGTGCACATAGAAGAGCACTTTATTTATAACCATAGTTTGTAGTTATACCATAAGGCAACTTGTTCATTATCGCGCTGAAGCAAATTTAATATTTTACAGCGTTTTACATTGGTAAAAAATAGAGTCACGTGCATATCGTTTTGGTTTAGTTCTTAGGTTTGTTGAGATTCCGCTGTATTCAGATCTGACAACCATATCACGTTTTCATTATCCAATCTAGCTACGTCATTTATTAATCACAGCAGCAAGTACCTACTCATTATCTATGTAGATACAGTGCCTTGCGAAAGTAATCGGCCCCCATAAACATTTTGACCTTTTTCCACATTTCAGGCTTCAAACATAAAAATATAAAACTGTAATTTTTTGTGAAGAAGCAACACCGGAGTACGTCAGCCCAATCTCCGGGTTGGTCCTTGCAATATGACCGTAGGAACCTGCCGATCTCTTGGATCGTTCTCTCTGCCTGCCCATTGGATTGTGGGTGGTAGCCTGATGTCAGATTTACTGTAACCCCCACTCTTTCCATAGAGGAACTCCAGACCTGCGACGTAAATTGAGGACCTCTGTCTGTGACAATATCCTCCAGCAGGCCATAGATGCTGAACACGAAGCGAAAAAGACGCCTCTGCTGTTTGTAGTGCAGTCGGGGGGCCTGGCAAAGGGATTAAGCAATAGGACTTAGAAAACCTATCCACAACAACCAGTATAGTGGTGCAACATTTCGAGAGTGGCAGGTCAGTGATGAAATCCACAGACAGGTGGGACCATGGTCTTTGCGGAATGGGAAGAGGTAGGAGCTTACCAAATGAAAGGTGTCAGGGGCTCTTACTCTGCCACAGGTGGAACAAGATGTGACATAGTGGGACACGTCCTGGGGCAGATGAGGCCACCACTATTTCCTCCGCAGGGCTTGCAGAGTCCACGTAATACCCGGGTGGACGGATGTGTGTGTAGTATGCGCCCAAAACAGCAGTTGATCTCTGTAAGCAGATGGAACATACAGCAGCCCCTGTAGACAGTTAGCAGGAGGGGGTTCGCATACCTGGGCTCGCCGAATGTCCTCATCTACCTCCCACTACATGTGTGCCATGATGAGTGAAGGTGGAATAACGTCCACACTAGGAAGGGGTGTTGAGCCCCCTCCAACCAATGTCTCCAGCGCTTCAGGGCATCCATGATGGCCAGGAGCTCCCGATCACCCACGTCGTCGTTTTGTTCTGCTGGACTCAGTTTCCTACAATAAAACACACAAGGGTATAGTTTAGAGGGCTTACCCTCTAAAGATCTCTGAGATAGATGCGTCCAATGTTGGCATCGGTGCCATCCTATCTCCACCACGAATGGTAGAGCGGGATCCGGGTGTCTCAGGATTGGTGCAGTGGTGAACCTTTCCTTGAGGGTATCAAACACCCCCTCTGCTGCCCGATTCCAGAGCAAGCAACGAGGACCTCCTTTCAGCAGGGTCGTCAATGGCGACGCCACCGTGCTGAAGAACTGTATGAATCGCCAATAATAATTGGTGAATCCTAAGAATATCTGTAATTCTAGTACAGAGGTGGGTGCGGGCCAGGATTTCACAGCAGCCACGTTGTCAACCTCCATCTCGATACCGGCCTCCGCGATCTTTTAGCCCAAAAAAGAGATGGAAGGTTGGTGAAAGACACACTTCTCAGCCTTGACGTAGAGCTGGTGGTGCAACAGCCTGGTCAATACTTCCCTGAGGGTGTGGACACGGGAGACATAAGAGGGTGAGAAGATGGGAATATCATCAATGTAAACGATGAGCAATCTACACTGCAGGTCCCAAAACACCTCATTAACGAAGGACTGTAATACCGATGGTGCGTTGGAAGGCATGACGAGGTATTCGTAATGGCCTGATATTGTGGTGAAGGCCGTTTTCCACTCGTCCCCGTCTCTGATACGTACCAGGTTGTACGCGCTACATAGATACAACTTAGTGAAATACTTGGCGCCCTGCATTCTCTCAATAGCAGTATGTATTAATGGTAGAGGATATGTGTACTTCGCTGTAATAATGTTCAGCGCCTGGTAATCAACAAAGGGACGCAGCCCCCCGTCCTTTTTCTTCACAAAAAAAACTGGAAGTGACTGGTGATGTTGACGGCCTGATGTGTCCTTGAGCAAGGGATTCCTGTATATAAGTCTCCATTACCTCGGTTTCTGTAACAGAAAGGGGATAGACATGACTCCGTGGGTATTCAGCTCAGGGAGCAGGTTAATGGCACAGTCCCAATGTCAGTGTGGTGGGAGTTGAGTGGCTCATGTCTTTGAAAAAACCTCACACAAATCGGCATACTCAGTCAGAATTAGTAATGAGGGATCCTCCACATCATAAGGGCTCTCGATAGTGGTGGTATTCACACCTTACATTCCGATGACCAGTCTTTGATGGACCTCCCACTCCAAGTGATGATGGGATCGTGTTTCATCAACCAGGGCATACCCAACACAACGGGGTGCGCAGGGGAGGGTATGACTAAGAAACGAATCTCCTCCTGATGCTGTGTCCCCGTCCTCATGCGTAACGGTAACGTTTGGGTCGTTATCTCTCCGAAGTCCTCGTAGTCTTCCGTCTCAGGACCTGCTCCCTCCCAAAGAGCAGTTGCCCACTCCAACGCCTTGCCTGTGAGTACTGAAATTACTGTTGTGATTCTCGCTCGGTCAGTGAGACCGCGGCTTGGCTTATGCGTGAAGTATAAATCGAACTGAAAGCTCCTACAGTGTTCAGGGTGCCCGTCATAGTGCTCCAGGAGAGCTAGATCAACACCGCTGTGAAGCGAAGGGTGTACCTGAGCGGGCTGAGGAGCTGGAGGAGTAGGACCTGGAGATGGCCTTTGTGTTTCCATGTTCTGCAGCCTTTTGAGGACTTCGTCCATTGCGGTCTCCAAATGGGCCAATTGATTATGGTGCGGTTGGAGCACCCTGTCTCGTTCGCTGAGGGCTTCCTTCTTGTTTTGCTGCCTCCAGAGTAAAAGGTTGATTATTCTGTAATGTCTTCAAACGAACACAGAGACAAATGCGTGGAACATAGGATTTATTCTTAAACGAGAGGAATTCAAAATATAACACACGAGAGCAAACTGACATCAGAAGGTATTACAGGGAATAATAATCGACATAGCTTGAAGAAACCAGCACACCTATGTACTGCTGGGATAACGAGCAAAGCACCTGCACCTGTGTGCGTAAATGTGTCTATCACCATAGAGAATGGAAGAGGGCAGCCAAGCCCGATCCTTACAAAACTACCCAGAAACAGAAACGGTTTAATATGTAACAGAGGACTTGACATGACTGGGTAGGCAACTAAAATGTCCATATATATATAAACCAAAGCAGAACAATACAGAAGGAATAGAGGTCTCCTTGTATTCCGGTGAAGAGAAGAGCTGGACAGGATTGGGACCCGGGGTGGTCCTGATACATGAAAAGTAGGTTGCAGGGTACGCCTGAAGCGAGTGTCCAATGGACATATTTATACAGCTTTACGTGCTCTTAACAGTGGCATGGCACACTGACAGCTAAACATATTAATAAATGGCATACACATCAACTTCCAAACTTCAGGGACTCACTTCTGGCCCATAATATAACAGAGTATAACAGTGACAATTAACAATGACCGACACCTCTTCCCAGTTTGAACAGCGTATACAGGTCCTTCTCAAGAAATTAGCATATTGTGATAAAGTCCTTTATTTTCCATAATGTAATGATTAAAAAAAACTTTCATATATTTTCGATTCATTGCACACCAACTGAAATATTTCAGGTCATTTATTGTTTTAATACTGATGATTTTGGCATACAGCTCATGAAAACCCAAAATTCTCAAAGAATTAGCATATTTCATCTGACCAATAAAAGAAGTGTTTGTAATACAAAAAAAAGAAAAAGTCAACCTTCAAATAATTATGTTCAGTTATGCAATCAATACTTGGTCGGGAATCCTTTTGCAGAAATGACTGCTTCAATGCGGCGTGGCATGGAGGCAATCAGCCTGTGGCACTGCTGAGGTGGGATGGAGGCCCAGAATGCTTCGATAGCAGCCTTAAGCTCATCCAGAGTGTTGGGTCTTGCGTCTCTCAACTTCCTCTTCACAATATCGCACAGATTCTCTATGGGGTTCAGGTCAGGAGAGTTGGCAGGCCAATTGAGCACAGTAATTCCATGGTCAGTAAACCATTTACCAATGGTTTTGGCACTGTGAGCAGGTGCCAGGTCGTGCTGAAAAATGAAATCTTCATCTCCATGAAGCTTTTCAGCAGATGGAAGCATGAAATGCTCCAAAATCTCCTGATAGCTAGCTGCATTGACCCTGCCCTTGATAAAACACAGTGGAACAACACCAGAAGCTGACATGGCACCCCAGACCATCACTGACTGTGGGTACTTGACACTGGACTTCAGGCATTTTGGCATTTCCTTCTCCCCAGTCTACCTCCAGACTCTGGCACCTTGATTTCCAAATGACATGCAAAATTTGTTGTTGTTTTGTTGTGCTGCTTCTCTGTAGCCCTGGTCAGGCGCTTCTGCCGCTGTTTCTGGTTCAAAAGTGTCTTGACCTGGGGAATGCGGCACCTGTAGCCCATTTCCTGCACACGCCTGTGCACGGTGGCTCTGGATGTTTGTACTCCAGACTCAGTCCACTGCTTCCGCAGGTCATCCAAGGTCTGGAATCGGTCCTTCTCCATAATCTTCCTCAGGGTCCGGTCACCTCTTGTCATTGTGCAGCGTTTTTTGCCACACTTTTTCCTTCCCACAGACTTCCCACTGAGGTGCCTTGATACAGCACTCTGGGAACAGCCTATTTGTTCAGAAATTTCTTTCTGTGTCTTACCATCTTGCTTTGATTGCCTTCTGGACAGCAGTCAGGTCGACAGTCTTACCCATGATTGCGGTTTTGAGTAATGAAACAGGCTGGGAGTTTTTAAAAGCCTCAGGAATCTTTTGCAGGTGTTTAGAGTTAATTAGTTGATTCAGATGATTAGGTTAATAGCTCATTTAGAGACCCTTTTCATGATATGCTAATTCTTTGAAGAATCAACAACAAGTGGGACACAATCATGAAGTGGAACGAAATTTATTGAATATTTCAAACTTTTTAACAAATAAAGAACTGACAAATTGGGCGTGCAAAATTATTCTGTGGAGATTACAGTGAAAATTACAGAGCGATGTTATCAACGGACCACATGAAGAAAACACTGAGTAGCATGAGAATCAGTTCAGACTTCTATATTGGATGAGAACCACACCTAAAGCATTTCTAACATACACATTATTACAGTGAAAATTACAGAGCAACGTTATTAACGGACCACATGAAGGAAACACTGACTATAGCATGAGAATCAATTCAGACTTCTGTCTTGGATGAGAACCACACCTAAAGCATTTCTAACATCCACATTATTACAGTGAAAATTACAGAGCGATGTCATACAGATTTTCTGGAATGTTAGATGAGCGATGCAAGGAGGAAGTTTCATGACCTGATAATCAAATGTCACCAGTGCAAATAACAATAAGATATATGTGCGTATGGTGCTGTCAGCCTTATCTGGCTTTGTGTAGTGTTCTCCTCCAAAAATCAAAGACCAAAGACTTCCGTCTTGCAACTCCCACAGTTGCATTCCTTTTTATATAGAGCTACACGCTGTAAATGTATTTTGCAAAAATTTAAACATGCTTTTCTCGATTTTAGTTGTATCTCATAGTGATAATACTATTGTATCATACCCACTGGCTAATTACACTAAAGAAACAGTGTTTTACAATTAGAGCCAGATAAGCATCTTACAATTTGAACTAGATTTTAACTGTACAATAAATTTTACTGTGACTTAAAGCGTATTGTGATAATTTGGTGCAATTTCCAGAAGTAATGCTGAAGCTAAAGAGAGTAGCTACATTATGTTACAATATATACAGTGCCTTGCGAAATTATTCGGCCCCTTTGAACTTTTCAACCTTTTGCCACATTTAAGGCTTCAAACATAAAGATATGAAACTGTAATTTTTTGTGAAGAATCAACAACAAGTGGGACACAATCATGAAGTGGAACGAAATTGATTGGATATTTCAAACTTTTTTAACAAATAAAGAACTGAAAAATTTGGCGTGGAAAATTATTCTGCCCCCTTAAGTTAATACTTTGTAGCGCCACCTTTTGCTACAATTACAGCTGTAAGTCGCTTGGGGTATGTCTCTATCAGTTTTGCACATCGAGAGACTGAAATGTTTGCCCATTCCTCCTTGCAAAACAGCTCGTGCTCAGTGAGGTTGGATACAGAGCATTTGTGAACAGCAGTTTTCAGTTCTTTCCACAAATTCTCGATTGGATTCAGGTCTGGACTTTGACTTGGCCATTCCAAAACCTGGATATGTTTATTTGTGAACCAATCCATTGTAGATTCTGCTTTATGTTTTGGATCATTGTCTTGTTGGAAGACAAATCTATGTCCCAGTCTCAGATCTTTTGCAGACTCCATCAGGTTTTGTTCCAGAATGGTCCTGTACTTGGCTCCATCCATCTTCCAATCAATTTTAACCATCTTCCCTGTCCCTGATGAAGAGAAGCAGGCCCAAACCATGATGCTGCCACCACCGTGTTTGACAGTGGGGATGGTGTGTTCAGGGTAATGAGCTGTGTTGCTTTTACGCCAAACATAACATTTTGCATTGTTGCCAAAAAGTTCCATTGTGGTTTCATCTGACCAGAGCACCTTCTTCCACATGTTTGGTGTGTCTCCCAGGTGGCTTGTGGCAAACTTTAAACAACACTTTTTATGGATATCTTTCAGAAATGTCTTTCTTCTTGCCACTCTTCCATAAAGGCCAGATTTGTGCAGTATACGACTGATTGTTGTCTTATGGACAGACTCGCCCACCTCAGCTGTAGATCTCTGCAGTTCGTCCAGAGTGATGATGGGCCTCTTGGCTGCATCTCTGATCAGTCTTCTCTTTGTATGAGCTGAAAGTTTAGAGGGACGGCCGGGTCTTGGTAGATTTGCAGTGGTCTGATACTCCTTCCATTTCAATATTTTCGCTTGGGATGTTTAAAGCTTAGGAAATCTTTCTGTATCCAAATCCGGCTTTAAACTTCTTCACAACAGTATCTCGGACCTGCCTGGTGTGTTCCTTGTTCTTCATTTTTTTTTACCTTTATTTAACCAGGTAAGTTGACTAAGAACAATTTCTTATTTACAGCAACGACCTGGGAGCAATTAGGGTAAAGTGTCTTGCCCAAGGACACAACGACATTTGGCTCAGTCGGGAATCGAACTGGCAACCTTCTGACTACAAGTCTGACTCCCTACCCACTGAGCCATCTGCGCCCCCTTCATGATGCTGTCTGTGCTTTCAACGAACCTCTGAGACTATCAAAGAGCAGGTGCATTTATTAGGAGACTTGATTACACACTGGTGGATTCTATTTATTATCATTAGTCATTTAGGTCAACATTGGATCATTCAGAGATCCTCACTGAACTTCTGGAGAGAGTTTGCTGCACTGAAAGTAAAGGGGCTGAATAATTTTGGCTGCCCAATTTGTCAGTTTTTATTTGTTAAAAAAGTGTGAAATATCCAATAAATTTTGTTCCACTTCATGATTGTGTCACACTTGTTGTTGCTTCTTCACAAAAAAATACAGTTTTATATCTTTATGTTTGAATCCTGAAATGTGGCAAAAGGTCGAAAAGTTCAAGGGGGCCGAATACTTTCGCAAGGCACTGTAGATAGTGGTGGTTATTTGATTGGGTAAGTATTAAAGATGGGCATTGAATTAAATTTTCTTAGTCGATATTGTAACGCTTCTCTGTACATGTCCATTATTGGTTCTGTTTAGTCTGGTTCTGAATTCCTTTGTTATGTGTACTCCATGTCAGGTTTTAGTTTCTCCTCCTAGTTTATGCCCATGTTTGGTTTTCCTGTGTTCAGTGTTGTCTTCATTCACAGCTGCACTCCGTTATTATTAGTCCCCTATTTAAGTCCTTGTTAGTTTTTAGTTCCTTGCTGGAGAGGATAAGATAGTGTTGCTGAAAAAACACTAGTCTGTAAATGCGAGTAGGCGAGCTGGAACGGGGTTACATGGCGTCCTCGTGGGGATCTACCGCGGAGTATGAGCAGGAGATTATAGCTCTGGATTTGTTGCATGGAGAGTAGGGCGAGGCGGGGGCTGGCTGGCTGCTGGTGAGTTGACGGGTCGCGACGCCGGTGCGGTAAGTGAGTTTGGCATGCTGGGGAGTTCAGGTGAAAGTGTGGGTGTTGATAGTGTGGGGATAGGGTTTGAGGAGTCAAGGGGTGGACGTCGGAAGAAGAACGGGCACGGAAGAAAGAGGGAGTGGAGAGTGGTTTGGGAGAGGGTGAAGGGCCGGCACTGAGTGGTGGGGAGCAGAGGTTTAAGATGGTTGTGGTGTTTTTGGCCCCGACACGTCAGATGTTACACCCAGTGACGCTTACGACAGCGGTTATGGATCAGGTTGGTAGGGTTGTGGATGCTATGTGTTTGGGTGGTGGTAGGGTGCTTATTGTGGTGGGTAGTGTGGCTCAGAGGTATAAGTTGCTGAAGATGGAGGTGTTGAATGGGGGTAAGGTGAAGTGTATGGTGCCTGGGAGTGCGGTGAAGGTGAGAGGGACGATCACGGGTGTGCCACAGGATATTTCTATGGAGGAGTTAAGAGACCGAAGAGGTCATGACCAAAAGAACGAGATCCAGGGTACAAGCGGCCGAAGTGGGTTTCCTCAGGAGGGTGGCGGCCATCTCCCTTAGAGATAGGGTGAGAAGCTCAGTCATCCGTGAGGATCTCAAAGTAGAGCCGCTGCTCCTTCGCGTCGAAAGGAGCCAGTTGAGGTGGTTTGGGCATCTGGTAAGGATGCCCCCTGGGCGCCTCCCTAGGGAGGTGTTCCAGGCACGTCCAGCTGGGAGGAGGCCTCGGGGAAGACCCAGGACTAGGTGGCAAGATTATATCTCCAACCTGGCTTGGGAACGCCTCGGGATCCCCCAGTCGGAGCTGGTTAATGTTGCTCGGGAAAGGGACGTTTGGGGTCCCCTGCTGGAGCTGCTGCCCCCGCGACCCAATCACGGATAAGCGGATGAAGATGGATGGAGTTAAAAGAGGTGGTGTCGGGAGGGGTTGTGGTGGGTGCGAGACGGTTGGGCAGTAGGGCACTGGTGTTAGATAAGGTGAGTCCCACGGTGTTGTTGGAGTTTGGAGGGCCGTTGCCGAGTAGAGTGAACTTAGGGTATCTTAGTTTTTATGTAAGGGAATATGTGCTACCGCCACTGAGGTGCTTTAATGTCAGCAGATGGGGCATGTGGCTGCTGTGTGCAGAGGGAAGGGTAGGTGTGGTAGGTGTGGTAGGTGTGGGGGTGCGCATGAGTATGGTAAGTGTGGGGTAGGGGATGTGGTGAGGTGTTGTAATTGTGGTGGGGAGCACAGTGCTGCTTTTGGGGGGTGTGTGGTTCAGAAGAAGGCGGCGGAGGCACAGCGGGTTAAGTTGGTGGATGGGGTCAGATATGCGAAAGCGGTGCAGAGAGTGGGGGGACTTGGGGTTGGTGTGCATGTGGAGAAGGAGAGGGTTTTAGGCCCAGTGTCGGAGGACGGTGTGGGTGTTCATAGTGTGGTGTTGTCAGAGAAGTGTAAGCATGAGTGTGCTGTGGGTAAGGATTCACTGGTGGTGGGCAGGGTTGAGTTTGTGGTGTTTTTGTGTAGTGTGGTAAATGTGTGTAGTCAGGTTAAGGGACGGAATGCGAGGATTGATGTTGTGGTGGGTGCGGCTAGGGATTTTATGGGTGTTACTGATGTCACAGGGGAAATGGTGCACGAGTTGATGAAGGGGAAGGGGGAGGGTAGGTAGTGGGGTGGGAGGGGTGGATGGGGAGGGGGGAGTGTTTTATTTTCTAGGGTTGTGGGGTGGTTGGATGGTGTTGACTCGGGTGGGCCGTGTCCGGCCTCACTCTCTAGTACTGTTTGTGGCGGTGTATGCGCCTTTCGTTGGTTATGATCCGCCATTAAACCCACAGAAGAAGAAGTAGTTCCTTTCTGGTCATTGTAGTCTTATCGTGCCTACCTTGTCCTGTTCCTGTCTCAGTGTACATTTCGTGAGTAATACTGTTTCCTTTGTAAGACTCCTATGTTCAGTTCCATCCGCCTAGTATTTAATTTAAGTTACAGTTCTTTTACTTAAATGTTCTGTTTTGTTATTTTTGTACACAACTAAGTTAATCGTTTAGTCTTTTGGTTTCTTTATTCTTTTGGTCTCCTTCGGGATAGTTTATTTTCTTCACTGTTTTAGTTCCAAATAAACCTTTAATATTATCGTACTACCTGACTCCTGCCTGTCGCCCTTTTGAAAGCGTGATAGAATGACCAGTCCAAGTAAACATCCTCCCTACCGGAGGATAACTGGGGACGCTATGCCCTGGGCTTTGTATGAAGCCTCCTATGAGGACTTTTTGGTCTGGGAGGCTGTGGATGCGGACTATATCCTCCCACACACAGTCCTTGAGACACCTGCCCTATTGGAGGCTCCTAAGAGGGTAACCAGCAACACTTCTAAAATGGCAGCTTCCAGCCCGAGTTCCAAGATAGCAGCTTCCAGCCCCAGTTCTAAAATGGCTGCTTCCAGAACCAGTTCCAAGATGGGCACCGGGCCCAGCGTCAAGATGGCCACAGGCCCCAGGTCCAAGATGGCCACCGGCCCCAGTTCCAAGATGGCCACCGGCCCCAGTTCCAAGAAGGCCACCGGCCCCAGGTCCAAGATGGCCACCGGCCCAAGTTCCAAGATGGCCACCGGCCCCAGTTCCAAGATGGCCAATGGCCCCAGTTTCAAGATGGCAACCGGCCCCAGTTTCAAGATGGCCACCAAGTCCATTATGGCCCCCGAGTGCAAGATGGCCAACCAGATTCCCAAGATGGCCAGCAGCCCGTTTCCCAAGAGGGCCGCCGATCCGAGCCCCATAAATTATGAGAGCGATGAAGAGGAGATGCCTAACCTCATAAGTGGGTCAGCTTTGTCTGACGAGGAGGACTGGGAAACCCCTTCTATAGGGGTTTGGCACGCTCCCCCTCCATGGCACGCTCCCGCTCCATGGCCACAAGAGACCACTGTTCCCGCTCCACGGCCACAAGAGGCCGCTGTTCCCGCTCCTCGCCCACAAGAGGCCGCTGTTCCCGCTCCTCGCCCACAAGAGGCCGCTGTTCCCGCTCCTCGGCCACAAGAGGCCGCTGTTCCCGCTCCTCGGCCACAAGAGGCCGCTGTTCCCGCTCATTCTCGACCACCA
>JACXGM010000560.1:22115-56216 GCA_016801145.1 Umbra pygmaea
TCCACCAGACCACCAGAGGTCGCTCCCGTCTCCACCAGACCACCAGAGGTCGCTCCCGTCTCCACCAGACCACCAGAGGTCGCTCCAGTCTCCACCAGAACACCAGAGGTCGCTCCCGTCTCCACCAGACCACCAGAGGTCGCTCCCGTCTTCACCAGACCACAAGAGGTCGCTCCCGTATTCACCAGACCACCAGAGGTCGCTCCTGTCTCCACCTGACCAGCAGAGGTCGTTCCTGTCTCCACCAGACAACTAGAGGTCGCTCAAGTCTAACGACCAACAGAGGTCACTCAAGTCTCACGACCACCAGAGGTTGCTCCCGTTCCGCCTCGGCCACCAGAGGTCGCTCAAGTCTCACGACCACCAGAGGTCGCTCAAGTCTCCACCAGACCACCAGAGGTCGCTCCTGTCTCCACCAGACCACCAGAGGTCGCTCAAGTCTCCACCAGGCCACCAGAGGTCGCTCAAGTCTCCACCAGGCCACCAGAGGTCGTTCAAGTCTCACGACCACCAGAGGTTGTTCCCGCTTCGCCTCGGCCACCAGAGGTCGCTCAAGTCTCACGACCACCAGAGGTCGTTCCCGCTCCGCCTCGGCCACCAGAGGTCGCTCAAGTCTCCACCAGACCGCCCTTCGGACCGCAGCTTCTGCCTCCACCCTCTGGAGCGCCGCTTCTGCTTCCGCCCTCCAGACCGCTGCTTCTGCCTCCACCTTCCAGACTACCGCTTCTGTAGCCGCCAGTCATTATTGTCTTATCGTGCTTACCTTGTCCTGTTCCTGTCTCCGTGTACATTCTGTGAGTAATACTGTTTCCTTTGTAAGACTCCTATGTTCAGTTCCATCCGCCTAGTACTTAGTTAAGTTACAGTTCTTTTACTTGAATGTTCCGTTTTGTTATTTTTGTACACAACTCAGTTAAGCGTTTAGTCTTTTTGTTCCTAAAGTCTCCTTCGGGATAGTTAATTTTCTTCACTGTTTTAGTTCCAAATAAACCTTTAATATAATTGTATTACCTGATTCCTGCCTGACCCCCTTTTGAAAGCATGATAGATATTCAGGAGAATTAATGATCGACTGTCGATTAATCATTAATATGTTTATATTAAAATTAATTATTTATTTAACTTTTTATAAAATAAAAATGCAATGACAATACATAAATACAGCTTGTTTTTCCTTGATGAGATCTTTATAAGAAGAAGAACTACTTGTGGGAGTTAAAGTGGATGTTCAGTTAGGCTTAACTTGAAGATATATGTGCTGCGGTGCTCTAAAAGCAGCAGAACCTACAGCTGCAAGCCGGCGTTCTTAAAGAGAGACCCTTGTTTGTTCGAAAACATTGAATAATAAAAAAGAATCATGATAAACAATATCCAATAACCTAATAATAATTAGATTTGTCAGGTTTTGTCAAAATGTTACTCGAAATGATCCAAGGCATGGATCGAGGGTGAGAGAGATTAGCCTACCTAACAATTAATTAGGCTACTTAAAAAAAATGTCTCACGGGTGATGGTAAGCGATAAATAATCTACTGTATGTTGTTTTTATTAGAGTAAAGAAGTTATTAATCTCTTAATTTTCTCTGCGTATGCTACTGAAATGACATACCATACAATATTGTCTGGCACTTACAGTACCATGCTCGGTAATGTTGAAGTGAAAATATCAACATATGTTACCCCATTATTTTCATGTTATTACAATATTAATATAACTATATTACCCAAATATACATATGGTTATCATCGAATGCTTTTGTAGTTATTACATTGGTAATTGCATATTATTACATCTGTTACCTTCTTATCATCTTATTACCATGGTATTACATCTTATTACTGTAATTAATTATACATTTATTGCTTTGGTAAAGGATTATTAGAACACCATACTAATACTGTGTTTGACCCCCTTTCGCCTTCAGACCTGCGTTAACGCTATGTGGCATTGATTCAACAAGGTGCTGAAAGCATTCTTTAGAAATGTTGGCCCATATTGATAGGATAGCATCTTGCAGTTGATGGAGATTTTATGGGATCCACATCCAGGGCACGAAGCTCCCGTTCCACCACATCCCAAAGATGCTTTATTGGGTTGAGATCTGGTGACTGTGGGGGCCATTTTAGTACAGTGAACTCATTGTCATGTTCAAGAAACCAATTTGAAATGATTCAAGCTTTGTCACATGGTGCATTATCCTGCTGGAAGTAGCCATCAGAGAATGGGTACATGGTGGCCATAAAGGGATGGACATGGTCAGAAACGATGCTCAGGTAGGCTGTGGCATTTAAACTATGCTCAATTGGCACTAAGGGGCCTAAAGTGTGCCAAGAAAACATTCCCCAAACCATTACACCAAAACTACCAGCATGCACAGTGGTAACAAGGCATGATGGATCCATGTTCTCATTCTGTTTACGCCAAATTTTGACTTCACCATCTGAATGTCCCAACAGAAATCGTGACTCATCAGACCAGACAACATTTTTCCAGTCTTCAATTGTCCAATTTTGGTGTGCTCTTGCAAATTGTAGCCTCTTTTTCCTATTTGTAGTGGAGATGATTGGTATCCAGTGGGGTCTTCTGCTGTTGTAGCCCATCCACCTCAAGGTTGTGCGTGTTGTGGCTTCACAAATGCTTTGCTGCATACCTCGGTTGTAACGAGTGGTTATTTCAGTCAAACCTGCCCTTCTATCAGCTTGGAGCATTCGGCCCATTCTCCTCTGACCTCTAGCATCAACAAGGCATTTTCGCCCACAGGACTGCCGCATACTGGATGTTTTTCCCTTTTTACCACATTCTTTGTAAACCCTAGAAATGGTTGTCCGTGAAAATCCCAGTAACTGAAAAGATTGTGAAATTCTCAGACTGGCCCGTCTGGCACCAACAACCATGTCACGTTCAAAATTGTTTAAATCACCTTTCTTTCCCATTCTGACAGTCAGTTTGGAGTTCAGAAAATTGTCTTTACCAGGACCACACCCCTAAATTCATTGAAGCAACAGTCATGTGATTGGTTGAGTAGATCTTTGCATTAAGGAGAAATTCAATGGGTGTTGCTAATAATTCTTTAGGTGAGTGTATATTACCTCTTTATTATCACACTGTTACCCCTTTCTTACCATCTTATTAGTGTGCTGTAATGTAAAGTGCTACCCATTTTTCTTTGCTTTTGTTTGGCAAATCATACACAAAGTGTAGCGTTCCCAGCCTTGAGAACATTTGTTAAAATCATTCAGACTGCTTCTGTACAGGGTGGCATGTCTCATCTGATTTTATTAATTGTTCAAACAATTGTGATTTTATTTGCCAAAAGATTGCTTAACATTGGCAAGGAGGTAAAGAAATTCTCTGTGGTTACATTTCTTCCTTTCTTTCTCCAAAGGTTCCATCAGACGCACAACAACATTGTTGAATAAACGCTTCACAGCCAGCCAGCTATTGTCTTTTCCCAGATAGTGAAGTGCATTCAATTTATATTTTCTTTCGACATCTGCAGCAATCCTGAACTTTATCCCAAATGTGTCTGGTTTATATGTCATGTAGCATGTTTTGTTAGGCATTATAACATTAGGAGTTATGTTCTGCTATTGAGTTTTGCATTCGGGACTCATTAACATTAATTTCTTTTGTCATTTATAAGCATACTAAGTTAGAATTACAAATAACTTGTAATTGTGCAACCCGCTAAACACTTCTTGCAGTTTTAATTATTATTTTGATTGGATGAAGTTGATCAATCTATTAAAAATGTACATTTTCTTATTACTATTATTATTGTTATTTTGTCCAAATTTGGAATGAGTTCAGGAACGCCATATTGAAAGCTTTTTTCCTTTCAATTGGACAACTTTCACATTGTGTCCAATTATTGCGCAGGTCACTATTTTTGAACGACATGGATAGTTTAGCTTTTTCAATTTCCATTTTTATCTGATTATTTTCTCCATTCAATTGAATGCAAAATGGGTGTAACACCGCTGTTGGCTTGCAGGCGAACTGCATCAACAAGATTTAACAAAATGGCGGCGGAAAGTCAGAGGCTTGTCATTACAGTATTAATATTTTAACCCAAAAATATTGCCCATCCGATGCCCCGTTTGACTGCTGTCCACTAGCCCGCTAGTTGTGGCAACACCCTTCGCTCAACTGGCCACCTCAATTCTTCAATCAACTCCCTGGAATAAATAACTCAGATTTTTCAACAGTGAACAGGGAGTGTTTTGAGACAGTTAATTGTAGTTTACAAGGTTTAGCTGTACAGCCATCTAACTAGGTGATGTTTCCTCAGATTACTTCCAAATTCATTGATGCATTTAATCTTTCCATCCGAAACTAAGTAGCATGTTGTATTGCAGTTGCTATACACTCCTTCTTGTTAAGATAGCTGAGTTAGAGGCTATTGTTAGCTGAGCTAACACAACAACACCACACCACAAAGGTAAGCGTTTATGATCTAATATTAGTTAATTGAAATAAACATTTAGCTTATGATAGTATTAGTAAAGCAACATGATCTCACAGCAATCTGTAAAATGAACACGGACCCTTAACTTCAAAATCTTTGGCAATTTCATGGAATGGCAGAAAATTCTGTGAAATAAACACAGACCATTAACTTCAAAATCTGTGGCCGTGTCACGGAATCACATGATGACATAGCAAAGTGTAAATAGCGTACATCTTGCAGGTTGGTGGGATGGGGACGGTGGATGGGCGTACAAACACATGACTCACATTTTAGAGATTGTGAGATCAGATCAGAGTTGGTGACTCGAGTCAAGGACTTGGACTCGAGTCGCACTTAAGTGACTTGACTCGCGATCTGTTGAAAAGACTTGAGACTCGACTTGACTTGTAATCATTGGACTCGTGCCATGCGAAACAATAGCTGGGGGAGAGCTGTCACGCCCTGTTCTGATTAAAGTTAATTACGTGTGTAACGTTATTAGCCTACAAGTGTTCTCCTTAGAGAAGTGTGCAGAAAACAAACAGACAAAATGGCTAGTGGAAGTGGCCATGTTCCATTTGTATTGTCACTTGGCTAAAAATACTTTAAAAATGAATTAAGCAAAGTGCTCGTTGCAAAACCTGTGGTTTAACTAGTGCGGCGATGTTGGCCGGACATTTGATAGTCAGTAGATATTCGATTTCAACTTCCCCTTCGTTCGAGATCAACAACGCAATTCAGGTCAATGCCCTGATCATGGTCAAAGAAAGTTAACATTATTACACAGTATCAAGAGAAAACAATTAGTATCGCTATAGTTTTTGATCCGAAATAAAGCTTGATATAGCACTTCATCATCTGCTCTATCGCTAGGATCTGTGTAAGGGACCGTCGACAAATGACTGTTCTGGTAGATCGGCAATGACAGTAGGGATGCAAAATATTGGCTATTGCTTGAAAAAATATTGACTAATAATTGGATTTCATGAAGATTGCATTACTTTCCATTACTTACAGTTAGGTTATTATTATTTCTGGAAAATATTAAATAAAAATCTCATTCTCATTGTGATTGTTGTAGTAGCCAAAGTGCCTCATCTCGTTAAAGATGTGGCATTTTGGCTGCATCACATTACATTGTGTGCCAAGTTAAAGATGGCCAGTTCTTCTTTTGTTGGTATTACATGATAGCAAATTGTTATCAATCTTTTTGACGTTGTCTTTATACTACTTTGAGAAAAGAAATAATATTATTTGTGTTATTCTAATTGCAGGAACATCTAGTTGTCCCAATTGACAGCAAACAAACACCTTTATGAATTCAGAAAATAAATTGGTCTGAAGAAATAATAAACATCACATTTTAGTATTATTGTAAATATTGTCAGTTGATTATATAAAAAATAGCCCATCAAATAATAGTAATTTCCATGAAATCAACTTAAGTTGAAAATACTTGCTTTAGACTAACAGACTATGACTATAGCCTATACAACTTAAGACTTGAGACTTGACTTGGACTCAAGCCTAAAATACTTGAGACTTGACTTGGACTTGTATGCCATGACTTTCGACTTGACTTGGACTTGCATGCAGTGACTTGAGACTTGACTTAGACTTGTATACAATTACTTAAAGCCATCTCTGGATCAAATCCAGGTGGACACTTTGCATGTATTTGGTTTTCTATTTCAGCGCCATATAGACATGTTGAAAATGGGCTTTTTTATAATTTTTTTCCTCACTGTCACCATGTTTACAAACAATACATTACAATGTAATACATGTTACATGGAGTTAACAGCATGGTCTCTGAGTGGTTAAGGTTATGGTAAGGATTTGGGTAAGACTTAGATCGAGTTAACAGCAAGGAGTCTGAGTGGTTTAGGTTAGGGTAAGGGTTTGGGTAAGGCTTACATGTTGATCGAGTTAACAGCAAGGATTCTTAGTGGTTAAGGTTAGGGTTTGGGTGCGGCTTAGACCAAGTAAAGAGCAAGGTCTCACGGGATTTAGTGAAATAAACACACCATCACTTCCGTGGTTTTTATGGTTAAATCTGTACCTACAGAAGCCAAACAGCACATATACCTCTCAGAATATATTGTGACCAGTTGTAAATATTACGAGCTTTGTAAGCTTATAGATGAACATGTGTAGGGTTGTAGTTTTGCACACACATGCACATATCTCCCACAAGGATAATGGTACACTCATCCAACTTGGTACATATGTACACTCAGACGATACAACAAAAATTACAAAAACCCCATATTTGTGCGACTGAATTTTCACTGATTTTTCTACATTTGCATGCTCACTGAAGAAGGAGTCTTTCCGGGATATGTTATCCCGGAGGACTCTGGAGGCTGTTGCAGGGTACCGAAAGGCCCGAAAATTCTGGGACAGTGCCAAAGGTAAGGTTAAATAAATAAATAAAAAAACAAACAAAGGTGGGGCAGCCTGGGGTTCCCCCGGGTACAAGCGGTTGAAATGGGATTCCTCAAGAGGGTGGCTGGCATCTCCATTAGAGATAGGGTGAGATGCTCAGTCATCCTTGAGGAGCTCGGAGTAGAGCCGGTGCTCCTTTGTGTCGGAAAGGAGCCAGTTGGGGTGGTTCGGGCATCTTGTAAGGATACCCCTGGGTGCCTCCCTAAGGGGACTTTTTTCAAAACTCTACACACAATCAGAACTGCACACACAAAATGCAAAATGCCTCACATCTCCTTCAAAATTTAACACTGCATTCAAAATACCATAAACACATGTCAGAATTAAGCATTTGCATGAAATGGCAAACACTTCTTTCACAATAGTAAATTTTCGGATATACCAAGTAAACACTGTTCTAAATCTAAAGCACTTCTGGCATTACTTATCTTAACTGTAAAGTTCCATACAATGTTCTTTTGAAAGTAAATCTGTTGAGGGTTTGAACACACCAATAAGATGCTGAATTAGAATATTTAATTTTCCAAAACATTACTCTAATTACCATAGTACAGAATAAAAAGTCAAAACAATATGCAAATTTGTACAGAATCAGTAAACATTTGAAAAACAAACGTAGAAGTTGTATGGGGAAGATATTGTGTGTAGTGTTTTGGTGTCTAAGTTGCATCTCTCCTCTGGGCTGGGTCTGGACACAACAGTTAGTCTACATCACACGCAATATTCTCTCTTGCTAAACAGCAAATAATCTCCTAGAGCAGCATATCCAAACTTGGACAGAAGCAGTGTCTCTATGTCCCCACATGTCTCCACCATTGTCCTTCCACCTCTTCTTCACCCTCGTCCTCTACCTCCTCTACCTTGTCCTCGTTCTCATCCCCTCGCTCTCCCTGCAATGTCTGCATCTATTGTTCTAAACAGGTAATCTGACCTTTGCAGTCTATTTATCAGCCTATACCAAAACAGTGGTTGGTTAATGATCCGTTCAGCTATTAGTTTGTACATGTGAGAAGTGTGTGTGAGACACTGGTGAATGAGTGTAGCATTTTGATTGGTTGTGTTTGTAAAAGGAAAGCAAGTCACTTCCTGATAGATTTTTGTGTTTTACATAGAGAATTGTGTGTAATGTTTTGAAAAAAGTGTTTTACTGTGCATGCAGGGGTGTTGGCAATGTCGTGTGTGTTTTGATTATTGAATGGACATGCTGACTGCACGGTGTTTCATCATTGGCCAACGCGTGTTACATACAACACTGTTTGTAGTGTTTTGTACCATGTGTGTTGTAGAATTGTTTACATTGCAATGCTGACCATGTGTTTATTCATTTGGTGCCTGTGTGTACGACATAATGCAAATGTTACGGTTTTGAGGATTTGGTCTGGGCTTTCACTTTTTTTGTTTTAGCAATTGGGAAAAACTGTAAACAAAGCTCTCACTCAAATAACAGTGATAAGTGGTGATTGGAAGTGAGGCCCTGTGAGGAATAGACAAACTGAACAGAAACAAACAGACACACAGAACAGGAACGCTGAAGATGGAATGCAGAAATATACATACACTTCGCCTGGGGGACGTATAAAACACCTACCCTCAAAAGACACAAACCCTTGAGAATCTCTCAAACGTCACACAGTCAAATTCAATCAACTATAGTCACCAGATGCCCCACTGTGCGTCTGGAAACACACCCATGACATCATGGCTGGGAACTTCCTGGAAGACATCAAAAAAAATAACAAGTTAAATGCGTTAGGATATCACTAATCTCTTCCATTTTGCGCACTTCTGAGGGAGTGACTGCACACTCTGTAAACACAGGGAGGTCTGTTTTTAGAGCAGAACCTGAGTAATTGAAATCAGTTTTTCCTAATACCTCCAGCACGGGGTCTACTCTACCCCTGGGAGGATCTTTACCCAGTAACAGAGCTACTCTTTTGACTGACAATTTGGGCACAACCCCAACACAGAAACAGCCAGACTACAAACCTGATGACAGATAAACCCAATAAAAAGGTACAGACACTGTAACCATTTTAATCCCTTGTAATAACATGTGAGATCCTTCATAGGATTCAGAAGACCAGGGCAGTATGTCCGGTGGAACCTGTATTGGCTGCCGGTTGGTGTTTCATGCGCTTAGGGAAACCCAACTGCAAAATAATTATGGGCTATACCCACAACCAGGCTCCTCAGAGCACATAAAGCCTATAGTCTTTGGTTTATTACCAGGAGACCGGGGTGGCTTAGGCTTGTTCTTTAGAGGACAGTCAGCAATTAATTGGCCTTTTCTATTCAAATAAAAGCATTCCCTTTCATCCTTACTAGGAGCAGAGAGAGGGTCCGGCGGTTGGCAAGCTGATCTAGCCACTTGAAAATTAGTTGTCCTGTTCTCAAATTTAGACGCAGTAACCTCCTATTAATATTAATTCTTGAATAGCCACATAGGTAGAAACTTTGCTTGCCGCACACCAGTAATCGATGAAAAACACTTTGTCCCGCACAAATTCTACGAATGTACGGCTAGGTTTTGTCTTATGATGCCTGATACTTTGCCTATATGCCTATGGCACTAACTCATAGGCATGCAACATGGTAGCCTTTAAAGTCTCATACTGTAACCATCCTACAGTATATACAGTTGTATAGAAAGGTACCCCTGACAATTTCCATGATTTTAATTTGTAAATAATTGGGTGTTTATATTAGCAATTTAATTTTGATCTATCAAACAACTGAAGGACAATAATATTTTGGTAGTGAACATTGGCTCAACAGAAAATGTGCAATATACATCAATACAAAATTAGACAGGTGCATACATTTGGACACCCCAAAATAAATATCACATCAATATTTTGTTGAGCCTCCTTTTACAAAAATAACAGCCTCTAGCCTGTAATCAATGTCTTGGGTTCTGGATGAAGGTATTTTGGACCAATCCTCCTTGCAAAAAATCACTGGTTCAGTTAGGTCTGATGGTTGCCGAGCATGGACAGCCTGCTTCAAATCAACCTCACAGACATTCAATGATATTCAGGTCTGGGGACTAAGAAGACCATTCCAGAACATTGTACTTGTTCCTCTGCCAGAGTAGGTAATTGAGCAGTGTTTTGGTTCATTGTCTTTTTGAAATAACTTAACTTCAACTTTGTGACTGATTCCTCTACATTATTCTCAAGTATCTGCTGATTTTAATTGGAATCCTTGCGACCCTCAACTTCTACAAGATTCCCAGTACTACAACTGGCCACACAGCCCCACAGCATTATGGAACATCCACCACATTTTACTGTGGGTAGCAAGTGTTTGTCTTGGAATGCTGTGTTATTTTGCCGCCATGCATAACGCCCCTTGTTATGACCAAATAACTCCATCTTTGTTTCATCAGTCCACAGCACCTTCTTCCAAATTGAAGCTGGCTTGTCCAAATGTGCGTTTGCACACCTCAAGCGACTCTGTTTGTGGTTTGTGTACAGAAAAGGCTTCTTCCGCATCACTCTCCAATAAAGCTTTTCCTTGTGCAAAGTGCGCTGAATTGTTGAACGGTGCACAGTGACACCATCTGCAGCAAGATGATGTTGTAGGTCTTTGGAGGTGGTCTGTGGGCTGTTTTTGACCGCTCTCAACATCATTCGCCTTACCTATTAAATCTTACATCTTACAGCAAAAATCTCTGCAATAGATTCTTGTAGCCATCCTCTAAACCATAATGTTGAACAATCTTTGTTTTCAGGTCATTTGAGACTTGTTTTGAGGCCCCCATGTTGCCACACTTCAGAAGAGAGTCAAAGAGAATCACAACTTGCAATTGGCCACCTTAAATACCTTTTCTCATGATTGGATAAACCTGTCTATGAAGCTCAAGGCTTAATTAGCTCACCAAACCAATTGTGTGTTCCAATTAATCAGTTCTAGGTAGTTACAGGTATTCAGGTCAACAAAATTACAAGGGTGCCCAAATTTATGCACCTGTCTAATTTCGTTTTGATGTATATTGCACATTTTCTGTACGCTGGAAATCCAGAGTTCTCGCGAGAGCACAATTTGAATTTGCTCAGCAAGTTACTCTGGCACAGAGTCATTCTGCTCATAATGTAACAATTCACTCCCAGAAAAGGTTAATAATGATAATAATGTTTATTCTGTACAATAAATGCAGGGAGTATACGGGCTATGTCCAGGTAGTATACAAATCCAGGTAATCAGACAGGCAGAGTTCCATTAACAAATCCAGTTAGTCAGATAGGCAGATTTCGGTACACTAATCAGGTTCTCAGTCAGGCAGGATATTCAGAAACAAGGCAATATATAACAAGCAAAGGTACAGGGGATAATCCAAGGCAGAATACTTAATACACAATGCAGGGGTCAGGCCAGTATAACAATCCAAGAATAGAATGCTCAGTAACAAGAAAGAATACTCACAATACCTCGCGAAGAGGCAATGGTGTGTGTGTGCCTTATATACAGACTGGGTGAGAGCAGGTGTTCAGAATTTGGGTGATTGAGTCTGAGTTATGGGAATTGTAGTTCTTGGATCGGGAAGCTGTAGTCTTCAGGGAAGAGGAACTGGGGAACGTCACACATTAACTATGCCCTTGTAGCCGAGCTGCACCAATCACATCGGTGTATCTTATATAATGTTGCCAGAGGCGTGTTAAACAGATGACGACACGACAGTGCTGCGACATTGAAGTCATTAGTAAACATTGTAAGATCACTAAGGATTAACACCAGTTGTTTAAAAGACTTAGGCCACTACAATGAACGAGTTAGACTTGGCTTTTTGTCTAAAAGAGAAACAGAAGACAGCGCTCGAATCGTTCCTTTTTTATAAAAAGACGTTTTTGCTGTTTTGCGACCTGATACGGCAAGAGTTTTATCTACCAGTTAGCTCCGCCATAGGGGCTTAGCGAAAAACCACTGGTGATAGTGGTGATATAGGAATTTTGGGTTTTCATGAGCTGTACGCCAAAATCATCAGTATTAAAACAATAAATTACCTGAAATATTTCAGTTGGTGTGCAATGAATCTAAAATATATGAAAGTTTAATTTTTATCACTACATTATGGAAAATAATGAACTTTATCACAATATGCTAATTTCTTGAGAAGGACCTGTATATATATATATATATATAATTTTTTTGAAATTGTTTTTTGCCTAATTTCTGCCCTCATGTTCTAGGCCACCCCAAAGTGAAAGGGAAAAAATAAACCACATAATAAAAATATAATTAATTTGTAATTGTGAAATGTAGTTTGCAATATGGGGTAGTTGCGATGCAGACACATTCATAAAGGATTGCTGGTTCAACAATTCACTGAACCAGGTGGTTAATCCATGAACGCTAGTCACACTAGAGAATTTGCCTACACAAAGTCAAACCAGACGTGAGATTTTATCGCAGCCTACAATCACGTTCAAATTGATAAATCCCTTGATTTGGGTAGAAATCGGTGTACGCCCGTCGTGCGCCTGTTTTAAGTCATACGCACGTTTCATAACTGAGGGCCTGTATGTTTTGTTAATCCAAACTCACATCACAACAAGAGGAGGCTACTGATTTTTTATTCCTTTATTTTTCTATGAAAAGTAAATATATTTACTGCAAAGGGTGGAGTTACAAAGTCAGAGGGCCCTATTTTAACGATCTGAAACGCAAGTATCAAACGCGAAACGCAAGTTATATTGTGGGAGGGTCCCGGGCGCTGTTGCTATTTTAACGGCAGGATAAATGATTCTTGCGCCAGACGCATATCTAAAATGGGTAGGTCTAAAGTAGCTTCATTAGTCATAGGTGTGGTTTGGGCGTAACATGCAATAAACCAATCAGGTCGTCATCTCACATTCACTTTAAGAACAAGCGCGCTTGTTCCATGGCGGATTGCTATTATAACAGCGATTTTCTATTGATTTTTCTTTTTACAAAATGTAAATAAAGTAATGTCACAAGACATAGCCTACTTTCCGATGTTTTGGACTAACTCTCACTGAATCACGAGATTATGAATGCATGGTAATATTTTTGCAATGTAGTCTAACATTAGACCGAGATTACTCTTCTGTCAAATAAGCTTTCCACTCCCGTTCTGCATTTCTGGGCATTTAAGTGGCTGGCACGAATTTCAACATCACGTCTCCTGAAGTCCTCTAATATTTCCTAATTAATGTCATCAACCCATCCATGATTCATGGAAATGTTGCGTAAAACACATCAAGCCACAAAGAAGCTGCGACTTGAGTAGTGTACCTGTTCTATCCAAACACCTGACGCACATTTTCAGTGTGCCAAATGTTCGTTCAATCAGGCTACACTGCGTGTTTGTGTGTGTTTTTGATTAAACAGCATTTTATGCACTTGCTGGCATCATAAATTGTGTCATTTATAACCATGTCTTTAACGGATAGCTGTTGTCCCCTTCACAGCCACCCATCCAAGGGGGGATTCTTCATGGCAAAGTTGCCATAAATGAGTCGTGGCTTGAGCCTGAGTAATTCTGGGTAAAGACATGGGTGATGTTACTATTAGCATCGCAAATTATGTGTGTATACTTGTTGATTGAATAGGTTCCCTTGAGGTTGATGTATATCAGTGCAAATAATTCATTATGAATATTTTGAGTAAATGTGTACACTAGATGAATACCTATTTTTCATATTTTTAGACACCACAATGACTTCCTCGTGTGGTAATATTTTTCCTTTCTAATTATGTATTGCAATAATAAAGAACTGCTGCATTTGTGTAGATGAGAGGAGCAAAGTGTATGCGCGTTGTGCACACGCCACATTATGGTTAAGCATGCGCCCTTAAAATAGCATATGAATAACACGTCACTGACTTTTAACCAGGTTTTTCCTGAATTGTTTTCGGGGACTGCACGATAGCACCAGGGAACGTTTGCGCCGGAACACGCCTCTTCTTTTCGCTGAACCGCACAAACGAACGCAAGTTCATTCCCTAATTTACCGACGCGCGTCTGTGGAGGGAAAAGTCCCATATGCGTCGGGTGTAAGATAGGAATGATACATGCGTTTGTGTAAAAAGTCAATTGCGCCGGGTGTAAGATAGGGCCCATAATGTTATGGTCATTGGGATTTTGTATTTGTAAACTTTGGTGTCTTGTTTTTCTACATTGACTAGATCTGTCTAGTTAAACCAACACAGACAGGTAAATTCAGCAAGAATGTAAGGATTTTTACATCTAATCCTGAAAGGCATCTGTTGTAACAAAAAGGAGTGAACTGGAGTAATCAAGCTGGTAACAGAGTCTTAGAGAATGCTTTAAGAGTTGAGTATCCCTGCATGTTAAAATGAACAAACAGCAGTACTATAAAGAACTGCCTATGTGGCATCAATAAGTCAAAATGATTTACTAAAAATGTACAAAGAGCATTTAAATTAAATGTGTTTTGTAATATTAAAGGAAAAAAACTTCAGGGATGATTCTTGTCATGTCTAATATTCATCTCTGTAGTCGGGGGGTAAAAGAATACAATTAATATGCACTTGTGAAGTTAACACATAATATTTTCTATATATTTCCTTTTCTCCCCTGTTGCAATAGTCTGATTTAAGATCTGAGAAATGCTTAATAAATGAGTATAGAGAATGGATAGTATAGACGTTGTTGATATTTACGATCTAACTATCTGACCCCATATCAATAATTTATCTGTGTGTGTAAACAGCGACGGAAAATAAATACTAGAGGGGCCCGGGAAACTAAATCGTTGCCCGCGAGTCAGACACGATGCGTACCTAGCTTGAATGTGTGCGTGATGGTAAGGGCTGAACTTCGAGCAGGCCGTAACAAGATAGCTTACGTTCCCGTTAATATCTTCACCGAATATATCCTGGGAAATTATTTCGAATGTCTCCGACAGAACTTAGTAAAGTGAATAATATTTAATTCGAGATAAAGGTCATCGAAGTACAACGCTTTAACCGGACAAAGAATTACACAATTACTATACCAAGATGTACATGTTGTCTAAACTCCTAAGTATGATCTACGATCTAAGCATGTCTTATACGGTTCAGTCTATTTCTCAATATTTATTCTAACACAATTCCTATGGCGCACACTAACGTGGGCCAGGAGCCTTGTTAAAGAGAACTCATCTGATTAGAACTTAAACAAAGACTTTTATTTCCCCCGGAGAGGTGACACCCACATATCTCCCGCTGCATACAAAATAAAGATCAGTTCACTGGCTGGTGCTAGAATAGAGCAACACATCTCAACACATATGGGCGCCATCCTGGCGCAAATACCATTACAAAAGAACCGGCCTTACACATTTACATGATATTGAAATGTCCCCATGGGGGGGGGGGAGGGCATACGTTTGACTGTGGAATCTTCAACATATTCTGGCCAGCCAACTATATATCTGTAAAGAGAAACATGACTTGTGCAACACTGTGTAAATGTATACCAAATTCTCCCTTTATGGGATGGTCAGAAAAACATCAAATGTCATAATATTTGGTCCAATTGGCTGTTGTTTTACATTAGTTGTTAATTTGGTCTTCACATTCAGGTTGTGCTTGAGTTGTCCAGTGAGGGGGGTGATACTTCGCACCTCCCTCCATCCTCTGTCTTAGCATCTCTAAGGAAGCCACTTTGGAAGAATAGGTGTGGGGTATCCAGTCGGACCCCAGCTCTTAAGATCTGCATTTCTGTCCTGTAACCATTTTCTACTTCCACTACATCTCAACATGACCAACTGCTGACAAACCGTTCCAAAGCAAGTTAGTTTAAAACAGTCCAGAATATATCCAATTGTCATTTGGTTTCACTTGTTAATTGACCAGTGAAGTTGGGCCTAAATGGTCACAGGTGTGATGTAAAGAATGAAGTATGTTTCCTAAAGAGGAACCAGGGGAGAGCAAATCAGGGAAGAAATAGAAATTCAGGCTAGAGACGTCATGGAAGCGTTAATGGTGTTGATGTTACTGCATGTCTGTGAAAGGGCTGAATAAAAGAAACAATATTTTACCAGTGTGTTTGACGCCGGGTGTGTAGTGAAGGCCAGCCAATTAGTGTATAGAGACTGCAGTGGTGAGTGTTATATGGAGCATTTGTGACAAAACGGATGGCGCTGTGGTACACAACATCTAATTTTTGAAGTAGAGAGTTTGATGCAGATCTGTAAATTACATCACCAAAGTCTAGTATATTAAGGTAGTGGTTCTCAACTTCCAACCACTAATCGCGGTACTCATGGTGATGATGCCCCTGCAATGCCCAGGGACGTTCTCGATGGCCCTTTGGCCGATGATGTTTCGGCTCCGATGTCTGGTTTTTGCCAGTCGCTTCCTCGTTCTCCTCTCCCTCTATCCTGTCTCTTCCTCATTCTCCTCTCCCTCTTCCCGTTTCTTCGTCGTCTTTTCCTTCTCCTTGGTCCTTCAGCCTCTATATTCGCGATTGTCTCACAACAGGTGCTCATACCTGATTTCTACGTATAGTGCTACATATGTGACCCGTTGGTGTTCAATTATTGTTTAAGTGTTTTACTGTGTGTGCGGGGGTGTTGCTAATGTTTTGTGTGTTTTGATTATTGAATGGACATGCTGACTGCAGAGTGTTTCATCATTGGCCAATGTGTGTAACATGCAACACTGTGTGTAGTGTTTTGCACCATGTGTGTTGCAGAATTGTTTACGGTGCCATGCCGACAATGTGTTTATTTGTTTGGTGCCTGTGTGTACCAAATGCATGCAAACGGTACGGTTTCGACGCTTTGGTCTGGGCATTCACTTTTAGTGTTTTAGCAATCGGGAAAAACTGTAATACCTCTGTCTATCCATTGTATCTGGTAGTTATATTATAATATATTAAAGCAGTGGGTCTCAACTCCCAGGATGGGCACTTAATACTAATTGCTTTCTATTGTATCTGGAAATGAATCACATTCTTTCGGAGTCCCTGAATAGGCTCAAGGGAAAGCTAGATAGACAGTAGGTCCTGAGGCCACTGCATAACTTACATTTTTTTATATTTTAGTCATTTAGCAGACACTTGTATCCAGAGGGACTTACAGATAATAAATTGCCATTCTTCCTGGAGTAACTTACGTCGAAGTGCCTTGCCCAAGGACACAATAACAATAGGCGCAGCAAGGAAGTGGCCAAATAGTCTTGCTCCCTAACAGCTGAGACAGCTGACATAATGTACAAGATCTCACTACAGGTATTGTAATATAGCCAACTAAGGGAATTGGTGAAAAATAATGTCTGAGGTTTGTATTGTACTTCTAAACCAATTATTTTTATAAGCGCTTCAGAGCTTAAAACAATATTTTACCCAAACTCAATTTCCACATGTATTCCTAGTAAATCTTCCATGCCTACAGTCTAAAAATATTTTAATTTGTTGTATATTACATCCTAGATACAGCTCGTCTGTAAAAATGTTGAACAGTCACCACAAATGAACGTTCAACTGGTTTATTTATCTTGGAATTTATTTCCGGTATATCTGAAAATGCTAAACTTTGGGTGTGTAGTTACATGATAGATAGAGAGATAATAGCATTTTTGTAATTCTAAATAAGTTTAGTTATAGTGACAGTTAAAAGAAATGTTAGCTAAAAGAAATGGCAACTTTAAAATTATCCAGACATACAAAAGTTTAATATATAGTATTAAACACTACAAAACCACAATTGCGTGAGGGTAAAATATTCCTCAGGAAAAAATTTAATGTACACACACTGGCTAATACATTAACAAACCATCAGATAAGAGGGAGCAACGGTGGAAAGAGAATCTATGGAGCCCCATGTTTGTAGGAGAAAGAAGGAATGTGTAGCTACATCTGCTAAGATTTTGATGCAAACAATGGACAAGCAAGGGCCCAAGAGTCGGAGATCACCAGAGATCACAAATAATTTCAGATTTCAGACTGGCTGGCGTCAGCGGTTTAGCAAGGGCTAATTAGGAAGTTACAGAGAACAGGACTGTATACTTAAAGAATTAGCCAATGAAGAGGCTGTAGTAAATGATGTCATTTTGGAAATGAAAGTTTGGTTGCCATGTATTCAATGACTATCTTGCAAAATAAATCAACTTCGTTTGGAAATAGATGGAGCTCTCTCCTTCACACATTCTTTGTACCAGACAAAATACATCCGCTACAGTCACTACCACTAACACTGTTACTGATGGTTCAATAATGTAAGATAGAGATATCTGCAATTTGATTGGCTAAAATTGGGCTACAAGCATATGACATTTCCCTGATATCTGCATGTAGAATGCTGCCTTATCACTGAAATATCACTACGCCAAACTTGAGGAGCTGACCAAAATAAAAAACATGGCAGAAAATTCCTCTCACTTCAAGTTTTCTAAGAAGATTATCCATCAATTATTATTATTTTTTACATTTACTCACCAAAAAATAATTGTCGCCAATGTAGACAATGTAGACATGTAACTAGCCACAGGATATAAGTAATGTGATTTGTTTTGCAGTAAAATGATTTTCAAATGAGATGAAGACAGTGAGAGAGCAAAAACTTAGGAGTTTGCAATTATACACTTGGCATAAACGGGTTACAGAAACAAATGTGCGTTCATCTTTTTTTCTTTATATCTACAGTGCCTTGCGAAAGTATTCTGCCCCCTTGAACATTTCGACCGTTTGCCACATTTCAGGCTTCAAACATGAAGATATAAAACTGTAATTTTTTGTGAAAAAGCAACAACAAGTGGGAAACAATCATGAAGTGGAAAGAAATTTATTGGATATTTCAAACATTTTTAACAAATAAAAAACTGACGAATTGGGCGAGCAAAATTATTCCGCCCCTTTACTTTCAGTGCAGAATTTTCTCTCCAGAAGTTCAGTGAGGATCTCTGAATGATCCAATGTTGACCTAAATGACTAATGATGATAAATAGAATCCACCTGTGTGGAATGAAGTCTCCGTATAAATGCACCTGCTCTGTGATAGTCTCAGAGGTCTGTTGAATGCACAGAGAGCATAATGAAGAACAAGGAACACACCAGGCACGTCCAAGATACTGTTGTGGAGAAGTTTAAAGCCGGATTTGGATACTGAAAGATTTCCCAAGCTTTAAACATCCCAAGGAGCACTGTGCAAGCGATAATATTGAAATGGAAGGAGTATCAGACCACTGCAAATCTACCAAGACCCGGCCGTCCCTCTAAACTTTCAGCTCAAGGAGAAGACTGATCAGAGATGCAGCCAAGAGGCCCATGATCACTCTGGATGAACTGCAGAGATCTACAGCTGAGGTGGGCAAGTCTGTTAATAGGACAACAATCAGTCGTATACTGCACAAATCTGGCCTTTATGGAAGAGTGGCAAGAAGAAAGCCATTTCTGAAAGATTTCCATAAAATGTGTCGTTTAAAGTTTGCCACAAGCCACCTGGGAGACACACCAAACATGTGGAAGAAGGTGCTCTGGTCAGATGAAACCAAAATTGATCTTTTTGGCAACAATGCAAAAAGTTATGTTTGGCGTAAAAGCAACATAGCTCATCACCCTGAATACACCATCCCCACAAGGTGGTGGCAGCATCATGGTTTGGGCCTGCTTCTCTTCAGCAGGGACAGGGAAGATGGCTAAAATTGATGGCAAGATGGATGGAGCCACATACAGGACCATTCTGGAAGAAAACCGGAAGGAGTCTGCAAAAGACCTGAGACTGGGATGGAGATTTGTCTTCCAACAAGACAATGATCCAAAACATAAAGCAAAATCTACAATCGAATGGTTCACAAATAAACATATCCAGGTGTTAGAATGGCCAAGTCAAAGTCCAGACCTGATTCCAATCGAGAATCTGTGGAAAGAACTGAAAACTGCTGTTCACAAATGCTCTCCATCCAACCTCACTGAGCTCGAGCTGTTTTGCAAGGAGGAATGGGCAAAAATGTTAGTCTCTCGATGTGCAAAACTGATAGAGACATACACCAAGTGACTTACAGCTGTAATCGCAGCAAAAGGTGGCGCTACACAGTATTAACTAAAGGGGGATGAATAATTTTGCACGCCCAATTTTTCTATTCTTTATTTGTTACAAAAGTTTAAAATATCCAATAAATTTAGTTCCACTTCATGATTGTGTACAGTACAGCGATATTTGTAGATGGAAATTTGTGTAGTGAAAAGTATAGTATGCTTTGGCTTTAGACATGTGTCATGGCATGTAAAGATATAAAATTTAGGTGAAAATCAGATACATTTGGAGTTGCTTGCAACACAGACCTAAGAATTTATCACTCACTTAAATCCTATTAAGTCATCAACTAGCTGCTATACCTAAGTTTCCTCCTGTAATGTTTTTGTAGAAGTTATGCATCTCACAACGGATATATGAGAGCAACAATTCAACAGGCATTTTGTGTGCTAATAAAAATACACTAAAAGAAGTTACATGCGAGACAAATTTCTAATTTGGGAAAGTTTGATTTCTTCAGCATAGATAGTCCAGGTAAATGAACATGAACCGATGTTGGCTATACTGACTGAGGAGCAGTGGTGGAGGGTATGTTAATGTTAGACAATAACCGCATGCCTCGTGACATTTTGTTTTGCTCAAAATACTTATTTAAAATGTATTTTTCAGAAATAAAAAATGGGCAAATATTTTATAAGCGCAATAACACACTCCAGCCTGTGCGTTGCAAGGGAATAACCGCACACCTCAGCGGCCTTGTGGCTTCACACCCGCTGAGGTTTGCGGTTATCGTCTGTCGTGTGTTAATGCTTACATATTCTTACCCAATACGTACATTGGCCTTTTTTGTGGGACAAGACAGGTCAGTACAGAAGACAAACCAATCTGCTCTCACTGGCTTCTTTTAGGTTTATTGTGAACTCTGTACCTTGCCATTCCTGTCCAGTAAAATAAACTCTTCTGTCCGTATATTTTACCAGGAAAGACAAAACACTGCCAACAGATACAACAAGTACCTGAACATCATGAGGGAGACAGATGCCGAATAACTGTAAACACGTGAAAGCCCAGCGTTTGAAAAAATATCACAAATATGGTCAGTTTGTCGATGCAATCTAAAAAGGTCAACACCAGCTGTCACACTTGTCGTTAAACTTTCTTATTGTGAGGAAATTGTTAGCATTTATTTTATATTTACTTACATTACCACTGTATCTAAAGCTCACTCACCTGTTTCTAAAAATTTACTGGATGGAAACCTACATTTGGTTATCAAAGCTAGGGTTGAACAGAGGGCCTAAAGTAAAATAACTTCTAATGAACAGGATAGCAATGCTTTATACAGTTAATTGACACAATAAAGATGTGTGTGTAGTCAATTCTGGAATAAAAATGTCTCATACATTTCAAAGTATGTATTTTGTTATTGTTTTGATTGATATTACATATTGTACTTTTAAGGAATACAAATGCATTGTTAAAACCACAACACTTACAATTAGGATATTAGTAGAAAAGTCCATATGAATAAATGGTCAGCCTTGTCACATATTTTATATTTTACATTTAATCATTTAGTGTATGTTGTTATCCAGAGTGACTTACAGTGAATACAGGGACATCCCCCATAGCAACGTAGGGTAAAGTACCTTGCTCAAGGACACAACAACATTTGGAACAGTCAGCATTAGGAATTGCTTACAAGTCTGACTCCCTAACCACTGAGAAATTTGACCCCATGTCACCTTTAGGCAGTTTGTCTATTCTAGATTACTCATAAGCAGTGTGTGGTAAAGTGACTTTTACAGTTACTTTTTAGTTACTTGTTGAGTTCACATGTTTTGGGAAGTCCCTAATTAAGGCAAAATAATCAGGTAAATGGAGTTCATATTTTAACGGTGACCTACGGTATAAAACAAATAGAAAGAGTAAAGAAAATATAAATCATGGTCACCAGTAAGAGTCAAGTCATGGCCCATCCCGACCTTGGTTAAGGAGCTACAGCGATACCTTGGCTTCGCCAATTATTACAGGCGATTCATACGCTCCTTTAGGTCCATCGCTCTACCTTGTCCATCTCCAGGCCCGTATCGGAAATCCTGTACCACAGGAAAGATATGGAAGACTGGTGAAATAAACACTTTTCGGCCTTGACATATAAATGGTGCATGAGTAGTATGGCCGTATGGCATCACCAGGTATTCATAATGGCTCGAGGTGGTGCTAAAGGAGTCTTCCATTCGTCTCCTTCTCTCATACGAATGAAGTTGTACGCACTGCTAAATCGAGTTTAGTAAAGTGTTTAGCTCCGGTCATCTGTTCTACCGTGGCGTGTATGATGAGAAGAGGATACCTGTATTTTATGGTGCTGCGGTTTAGGGTCCGGTAATCCACACATGGCCGAAGGCCTCGTCCCTCTTCTTTACGAAGAATACACTGGAAGAGGCAGGAGAAGGGGATGGCCTAATGTGCCCCTGCGCAAGGCTCTCCTGGACGTACGTCTCCATGGCCTCTTTCTCAGAGACGGACAGTGGATAGACATGGCTGTGGGGTAGTGATGCTCCCGGGAGCAGGTCTATAGCGCAGTCCCGAGGCCGGTGAGGTGGAAGACAGGCAGCCTTGGTCTCCGAAAAGACCTCCCTAAGGTCCAGATATTCTGATGGCACTACAGTAGACAGATCGCTAACAGAAGCAGGGCTTTCTATGAAGGTGCTGCACACAGGAACAGAGCAACATGTATTTTGACACTCGGGGGACCACTGAAGCATGCGTCTCTCTCCAGGCTATAAGGGGGTTATGTGTAATCAACAAGGCATACCCAGGACAATGGGGTGTGAAGGAGAAGAAATAACCAGGAACCGTATTCGTTCTGTGTGACGATCCCCAATAGACAGACACAACAGAGTGGTTTTCTGTGTAATCTTATCCCCTCCAACGGGCATACCATCTACTGCCAATACCGGAATGGGGACCTCCAGGTCTTCCGTGGGTATGTTCCAGGCCTTCACCATGCCCTCATCAATGAAGTTACCAGCAGCTCCTGTGTCCAACAAGGCTAACAGAGGACTGATGGCGGGATAATCACTCAAAGTTATAGCTAAGGTAAACACAGTATGGGATATGGCTATGCTGCACACGGTCAGACCTACCTTGGTGTTGGAGACCGAAGATGTCGACTCCTCTCCCCCAGGAGAGAGCCTCCTCCCTCTCCATCCTCATCGTAGCTGGAGCGGTGCATCCTGGGGTTTTTCTCCTTGCCTGGAGGAGATGGTCCAACCTTACCGCCATCTTAGTCAGCTGGTCCAGGTTGGCCTCCTCGTCTCAACAAGCCAATTTAATCTTCAGCTCCTCGTGGAGACCCTCCCAGAACAGGGAGAGAAGAGCGGCCTCGTTCCACCCACTGGCAGCCGCCAGGGTGCGGAACTCGTGGGCATATTTAGCGGTGGTACGGTTGCCCTGACGAATATGAAGTAGTCTGTCTCCCCGCTCTCTCCCCAAAGGATGGATGCTCAAACACAGCCCGAAAGTGAAATCATGATACTCTTCCGTCACAGAGTCCGCCTTCTCCCATAGAGCTGTCGCCCACTCCAGAGCGTTCCCCGTGAGTAAGGAGATAACGGTGGCGATTTTGGCGATTTTGGCCTGGTCCTTCCCCTGGTCCTTCAGTCCTGTGCATAAAGTATAACTCAGAATTAATCCACGGCATCTCTCCGGATGGCCATCATAGCGTTCAGGAAGGGCGATTTCTACATGCCCAGAGCGGCTCACGGAAGGAGAAGACGGACTCACGGCCGAAATTGTGGGAGAGGCAGGTGACGTACACGGATGCATCCGTCTGAGGCGCTGGAGGACCTTTTCCATAACTACTTCAAAATTGCCCAATTGATTATGGTGCTGTTGTAGCACCCGGTCGCGTTCCTCCAATGCTTCCTTAAAACCTCTGTTACCTGGTGTCTCCATGATGTCGGCTGAATATTCTGTCACAGTAGAGAGTAGAGAGGAGGCAGGTGCAGTCACAGAGTTTTATTCCAAAGAACAGAGGCGAAATATCCATCCAGTAACAATGGATAAGATAACATATATTCATCAATGACAGATAATATTCAGCAAAGGATACAACATGAACACAGGGCTTATATACTCAACAGATACTCAGTTCTCATTAGAGAATTGGGTGCACCTGCGTGCGTAAAGGCAAGAGAGTGCTATGAAGAAAACAAGAGCTCCTGACTGCAAAAGAAAAGAACATAAAGAAGGCTAGAACTGCGTAAGTCCTCAATACTCTGGGGATGCAGAGCAGTGGAAACGGCAGGGCAGGGGTGGAGACGTTAGACATAAGACTACTAAATACAGATTACAAACTGTTTACTAAAGCATTGGCTTCTACAGCACTATAAAGAACTGTCTATGTGGCATCAATGAGTCAGAAGTATTTATTCAAGAAATACCAAGCAAGTAAGATCATTTTAATTAAATTACATTTAATTACAGTGAACAGGTGATCTGAATACTGGAATATTTCGAATCTGGGCTAGAAGGATGCACTCATGTAGACAGGAGACCTAGGGGATTGCTGGTGAAATAGAATGAATCTGTAGTGGGAAATTAATGTTCACAGGACCAAATAATGGCTACATTCACATTGGGTTGCACAAGTCATGTTTTTCTTTACAGATAACTATTGTAGTTGGCTGGCCAGAATGTTGAAGGTTCCACAGTAAAATGTTTGTTCCCCCCCTGGGGTGGGACAGTTCAATATCGTGGGGCGCAGATGGCTCAGTGGTATGGAGTCAGACTTGTAGTCAGAAGGTTGCTAGTTCGATTCCCGACTGAGCCAAATTTGTCCTTGGGCAAGACACTTTACCCTAATTGCTCCCAGGTCGTTGCTGTAAATAAGAAATTGTTCTTAGTCAACTTAGCTGGTTAAATAAAGGTTAAATAAAAAAAATAAAAAAAAAATAAATGTAAATGTGTGAGGCCCATTCTTTTGTAATGGTATTTGCGTCAGTACGGCGGTTCGGGGACAGTACGGCGGTACGGGGACATTTCAATTTCATGTAAATGTTATAACACTGTTCTATTGTTGCTACTAAGGCTAGCGCCAGCAAGACTGTGCATAATTTAATTATGTAATGTGGGGGTGCCAAGCCTGTTTGTTCTATCACCGCCAAGTGAAGTGATCACCATTTGTCATGCAACGGGGGAGGAGTTTGGGGATCACCTGAGCGCGAAGATTAAATTGCTCTGTTGTTTTGTCTTCTATGGTCGAGTTCAAATCGTAAAACGATTCTCCGGGCAAGCTTTTTGCCCTAGCTGTGTGTTTAGATCACTAGGATAATTGTAGTTTTTGGTAGGCTGAAGGTTTTCAGAACTATTCTGGGTATGTAACTTGTATTTCATTGTCCGGTTGTAGTGTTGTATTCTTATGCTCTTCAACTGGAATTAAATGTAATTTGATTGTATACTGAGTTCCGTCTGAGTCTATTACAGTTATTCCCGGTAAATCTCCGGAGGAGAGATTCGGGTGATGCTTACTACCTTGTTAACTGCATTCACTAGTATTCTGTTTATTTAAGACACACACACACCCTTTGCTAGCAAGCTAAGGGTTTTCTGTTTTGCGATTTGGCAAAGGGAGAAAAGTTCAGCCCACTCTTGGGCATTCCTTATCCTTCGCCCCTATTATTCAGTTCAGTCTCCGGAGACATTTCTGCTCATAGGGGCGGGCCGACGCTCCTAGATTCTCGCACGGCTGTTGCATGCGTATCCGTGATGACAGGTTAGCCCGTACATATTACATACTTAGTGTGGCTTGGAGCGTCCAGGCTAGCTACCTATCGGCTTCCAAGTTCACGCCCGCGAGGCCCTGGTTGAACTTGCTCAGCTAACACATAAACACATGGAATCAGATTTGTAGATATTAAATATCTCAGAGACAACTGAGATCAATGAGATCATTCTCCACGCTTTCTATTAAGCTATTAATTATCTATTTAACTCTATTTAACATTGCCCCAAGGGAAAAGGAAATATATCAATTATTAATGTATTAATTTAATGTGAACATTTATATGCTCTCAATTCCGTAACTACAAAACCACTAGGGCATACAAACACAAGAAAAAATATTAGAACCTAAGTTAGACAAACTCAAAAACAAAAACAAAACTGAAAACAGGAACAAGGACACATTAAAAAACCCCGCTCAAGGAGCGACTCCTGGTGCGACGAAACAGAAGAGGAGGGGCCAGCAGCAGTGTAGAACCAGCAGCCCGAACCACCGAAGGAGGCCATGCAGGAGGAGGCCATGCAGGAGGAGGCCATGCAGGAGGAGGCCAGGCAGGAGGAGGCCAGGCAGGAGGAGGCCCGTCAGGAGGAGAGCCCGTCAGGAGTAGAGCCCGTCAGGAGGAGAGCCCGGCAGGAGGATGCAGGAGGCAGCCAAGCGACAGGAATACCTGACAGGGATCAGGCAGCAGAGGATGCTGAAGGCAGCCAGGCGGCAGGAAAGCCCGGCGAGGACCAGGCGGCAGGAAAGCTTGGCGGGGACGAGGTGGCAGGAAAGCCTTGCTGGGACTAGGCGGCAGGAGTTCCCAACGGTGGCCAGGCAGCAAGGGCCCAGACGGGGGACTGGATAGGGGCCCGACAGGGGACTGGACAAGGGCCCGGACAGGGGCCCGGACTAAGGGCTGGATAGGGGCCCGGCACAGGGACATGGGCCAGCACAGGTACTTTACCTGTAGCAACAGGGCCTAGGGCTGGAACAGAGGCGTTAGAATGGGCTGGGGCTACAGCAGGAAGCAGCCATCTTGGTAGGCTGCTGGGATACAAGCATCTTGGCGGGCTGCTTGGCGGGCTGCCTCATAGACATAAAGCCCCTATACATCGGAATAGAACAATTTGTCAGCCATTTTACCTAGGAACTGTTTTGAACCAGCGACCATAGAAACAAATTTTAGAAGTGGCATTTTTGTCTTAAAAACTGTTGTAATTTTTAAAATATTATACCGATAACCACTTTTTGCGTAAACAATTGTATTTGTTTGGGTCACATGACGTGACTGTAGCTTTGCGCTGCCATCTTTGCAACCGACTCGGTCTCAGCTGTCATTGGGTCTCAGGTAAGCCTTCGCCTCAACTTAGTAGCACAGCTAGGGCTAACAACAAGAGCTATAACATTACGTTTGGAGAACCAAGAGAACAGTTACAAAACATTATTGAATATATTAATCAGTCAAGTTCATGAGTTTCACATGTTTTGTAAACATCACACCTTTTCAGCCCCTCTATAATGCGTATTAATCCCACACAAACACTGCTAGCTAATTAGCTGCTAGCAGATGGTCGCTGTTACATGGTGCCTTATGCTAACGTCAGCAAATTGGATTTTCCATTCTTGCTCTGACGTCTATGTCTTATTCCATAGTATAGCCTACTTAAACCTATTTTTCACATAAACACAAATCCTGAAAGTAGGATGATGAAGTTAATATTTTGGTCTACCTATGAAAGTCCCTTTCTTTAGCCCATGTAGTAACTTCATAAAAATATTTATCAGCCATCATTTTCTTAGTGCGATCAGTTAAAACGAACTAATTATTGGGCTATACCTTTTACAGTCCATAGGCTAAACCCATTAATTTTAACCCTCCCCTTTTTCTTTTCTGTCCCTTATTACAACCTAGGTCCTAGAGAGAGATTTACTCAGGTTGGACGTCTAACCCATGTCATCTTTTATTTTTCCGACTTTTTAGGAGCAAAACAGGACAATCCTTTGAGCCCTGATTTTGTGCCCAGTCCTTTTGCACCTCGGCGAGAGAGAGGGATAAGCAACATCATTCCTGCTAAAAGTTTCAGCAGAATCAGCTGATGAAGCGCAAGATACGCAAGACCTGCAGCAGTCTTGCTGACCCTTCCACCATGGATGTGGCTGGATTGGAGGAGCATGAGGTCTCTACTTCCACTGACCATCACACTGACCACAACTATTCAACAGACACAGGCCCTGGCATCGTACAACCATGCGTGAATCCATTCTGCCAGGCTACATCCTGGAGAGTGAGTGTGTGCGCGGCTTCGAGCTGAGGTCCGTGAGTTAAGGGCCAGGGCAGAGGAGCGGACCTTGAATGAGGAGGCATTCAGGGATAATGACACCATGGTGCTGGAACTCACAGGTCTTCCATCCTTTGCCAAAATAATTGTTTTTTTCAAAAAATTTTAAAGTTGGACAATCAATCACCCCATTCCGATGTTTGATCTTAATAGACTGCAAATATATATTTTTACACATTTCCTATAATAAAAATTGGCATTGATTAAACTTTCATACAATTTTGTCTTAATGCCTTTTAAAAGAATGGTCTTCATGAGTTTCTTTCTTAGACTCTGGCCTTGATGCTGTAAATTTTGGCAATGTGATGTTGTCGAAGTGTAAAAGTACTTTTTAACAAGCAAAGAGAGAAGAGAGAAGCTGTGGTTGTCTATTCCATGTTGGGTCTCTATGGCATGTCTTCCCATTCTGAAGATGTCCTGGGTATCCAGCTCTTCTTTAACAGCTAACTGGACCTTTGAAAGAAGGCACATTATTTTAACAAAGTGTGTGTCCATTAATCGCCGGAGGGCTTTTTTTGTGCTGATTATCGCCACTACACATCCAAGAGATGGAATAACCAGTCCTCCTCTGTTCTTCTTTAGAGAAGCTGGTAGGATTCATCATACTGCATTAATAATTTTCTGTGCTGATGATTGGCGCTACACATCCAAGAGATGGAATAACCAGTCCTCCTCTGTTCTTCTGTGAGAAAAGGTGGTAGGATTTATCCTACTGCATTCATCTTTTTCTGTGCTGGTTATCGCCGCTACACATCGACGGGATGGAATAACCAGTCCTCCTCTGTTCTTCTGTGAGAAAAGGTGGTAGGATTTATCCTACTGCATTCATCTTTTTCTGTGCTGATGATTGGCGCTACACATCCAAGGGATGGAATAACCAGTCCTCCTCTGTTCTTCTGTGAGAAAAGGTGGTAGGATTCATCATACTGGTGAGCTTCATTGGTGGTGAGGCAGTTCTGACATGAATCCTGTAACAGCCTAGTTGCATTACCATTACATAAAGCTACAATTACATTAGAAGTGTAAATGTAAAAGGTAAGAGACCTTGGTAAAATATATTTTTTTTGAGTTACCGTCTGGATATGCAGAGTGGTTGACCTCGTGCTGCTACTAACTCCATCAGATATGCCCAAGAAAAAAATATTTTCTATAAGTGCTTCAGAGCTTAAAGGAATATTTTGCCCATACTCAATTTTCACATTTATTTCTAGTCAGTTTCCCATGTATACTGTCTAGAAATATTATAATTTGTTGTATATTACATCCTAGATATGGCTCATCTGTTAAAATGTTTAAGAGTCACCACAAATTAACTTTCAGCTGGTTTATTTATGTTGGAATATATCTCTGCTATTTCTGAAAATGTTAAATGTTGGGTATGTAATTTAAAGTATGTAATTACAGGATAGATAGAGAGATAATAGCACATTTGTAAGTCCAAAGAATTAAAAGCAAACCATCTGGATTCAGACATTGTTTTTAAATGTTTACTACAATATGTATTATTAAACACTACAAAACCACAATTGCCTGGCGCAAAATATGCCGCCTGGCCTCCGCCGGGCACCCATGCCGCCCGGCCTCCGCCGGGCACTCCTGATGCCTGGCCTCCGCCGGGCACTCCTGATGCCTGGCCTCTGCCAGTCACTCCTGCTGCCTGGCTTCCGCCAGTCACTCCTGCTGCCTGGCCTCCGCCGGGCACTCCTGAAGCCTGGTCCCCGCCGGGCTTTCCTGCACCTTGGCCACCTCCAATATCCTCTGCTGCCTGGTCCCTGCTGGGCTCTCCTCCTGCATGGCCTCCTCCTGCCTGGCCTCCTTTATTGGTCCGGTCTGCTGGTTTTACACTGCTGCTGGCCCCTCCTCTGTTGTTTTGTCGCGCCAGGAGTTGCTCGTTGTGGGTTTCTGTAATATGTCCTTTTTCCTGTGTTCTGTTTTGTTTTTGAGTTTAGTCTTCCTTAGGTTCTAGTGTTTTTTCTTGTGTTTGTAGGCACTTGTGTTTTGATTTCACCTTCAATCCCCTAGGTCTTGTATCTACAGGAATGCCTACCAACATGGTGTAATGTTCCCCAGTTCCTCTTCCCTGAGGACTACAGCTTCCCTATCCAAGAACTACAATTCCCATAACTCGGACTCAATCACCCAAATTCTGAACACCTGCTCTCACCCAGTCTGTATATAAACCTTACACACACCATTGCCTCTTTGCGAGGTATTGTAAGTAATTTATTTCTTCCTACTGAGCATACCATTCTTGGATTGTTATTCTGGCCTGACCCCTGCATTGTGTATTACGTATTATGTCTTGCATTATCCCCTGTACCTTCACTTGATCTATTCTGCCTTGTTTCCGAATATTCTGCCTGTCTGAGAACCTGATTGGTGTACCAAACTCTGCCTGTCTGATTACCTGGATTTGTTAATGGAACTCTGCCTGTCTGACTGCCTGGATTTTGATAACAGTACATAGACCTTATCGTCACCCTGCATTTATTGTATCCTGCAAATGAAATTTACCATACTCCTATTCTTGTACAAAATAAACATCATTATCTTTATTAACCTATTCTGGGAGTAATCGTTACACATGGGGCCCTGATGAGTGATAGCCTGGCATATCTCGTCAACATCTGCTGATTTCATGTCTGGCCGGATTATTCTGTCAGGATTCAGGCTGAAAACCGAGGGTGAATCCAAATGCAGATTAACACGAGGTGAGTGAGAACAATAATATTTATTGAATGGTATAGATCAGGATAATGGCAAGTAGGTCTGGATTACCGGAGGTAGTGTCAAGACTGGCAGAGCTGAGACTAGGTGAGTGAAGACCAGGCATGTATTGTCCTAAGACACAGAAGACGTGAGGTCCGGATGCCTGGAGAGAAACAAGGTGGTGACCAACTCAACAGCACAGATGCTATCTGGGAATGGAGGCACGGAGAACCAGGGTGAGATAAAAACAACTCAGAATAATAAGGGCAAAGTACTCAGACTGGCAGTCATAAATATACAAAAACAAATAAGAGCACAGTGCTCAAACTGGCTGTAATGGCAAAATGGCACGAGACTCGAACACACTTGGTAGTACAATTATCCGGGAGGGACTAACTACCTACAACTCCCTAATAAAGGGAGGGTGGCAATCAGCCTTAGGTGTGGCAGAGTAAACAGGTGCTCAGGATTAGTGTTGATGGGACTGGTGCTCTGGGACTGGTGCCTTCAGGAGTGCAGGGAAAACATGAACTAGTGCTTGAGAATGTGAAGACAAACAAATTTAGAGACAGACCAAACGCACAGACAAAAGAACCAGGACCAGGAAATCGATACACAAGGAAAAAGGTAAACAGGCTTAGGAAGGCTGGTTCATGAAAAAAAAGGTCTACAGAAACAGAAATGTGCCTTCGGCCCTTCCTTACTTGTTGCAAAGAATCACCAAACAATTACATTGGCATGTGTTTCTGGTTATTCAGGTGTGTTCTGTCAGATCACATCACATTAAAGAAATGTCAGGTTCTATTATTGACAGTAGGCTTTACTGTATGTTTAGTTAACTTCTCAATACAAGTACCAAAGATGTGGTCTGATGTCTGAATAGGTCAAATATCACATCATGTTGACCTTAAATCCAGGGTGGGGAAAAGCTACACAGCTCATTACCCTGAACACACCATCCCCACTGTCAAACATGGTGGTGGCAGCATCATGGTTTGGGCCTGTTTCTCTTCAGCAGGGACAGGGAAGATGGCTAAAATTAATGGGAAGATGGATGGAGCCAAATACAGGACCATTCTGGAAGAAAACCTGATGGAGTCTGCAAAAGACCTGAGACTGGGACAGAGATTTGCCTTCCAAAAAGACAATGATCAAAAACATGAGGCAAAATCTACAATGGAATGGTTCACAAATAAACATATCCAGGTGTTAGAATGGCCAAGTCAAAGTCCAGACCTGAATCCAATCGAGAATCTGTGGAAAGAACTGAAAACTGCTGTTCACAAACGCTCTCCATCCAACCTCACTGAGCTTGAGCTGTTTTGCAAGGAGGAATGGGCAAAAAGGGCAGTCTCTCGATGTGCCAAACTGATAGAGACATACCCCAAGCGACTTACAGCTGTAATCGCAGCAAAAGGTGGCGCTACAAACTATTAACTTAAGGGGGCTGAGTAATTTTGCATGCCCAATTTTTCAATTCTTTATTTCTTAAAAAAGTTTGAAATATCCAATAAATTACGTTCCACTTCATGATTGTGTCCCACTTGTTCTTGATTCTTCACAAAAAATTACAGTTTCATACTTTATGTTTGAAGCCTGAAATGTGGCAAAAGGTTGAAAAGTTTAAGGGGGCCGAATACTCTCACAAGGCACTGTACTTAATAATTAGGCTAATAAAGTGTACACATACGGTTGTTTAAAATTTATTGTAAGTAAATGGCAATTGACAGAAACAAGGCTAAAATCTACCTCTGGCTTGGCTAGGGCATCAGAGTGCCAGATGCCTGAGCTAGGGACCCGTCTGCTCATTTACACAGTTGCGCAATCAAACCTGAATGAATCAATGATTTTGGTTTGCAACGTAATAGAAAGACTAATAAATCCTATCAGTAAAATAACCAGCTAAAAACAATATGTGGGTAATTCATGTTTTCAAATTAGTTCCTGTGAACGCAATTTGAGAGAATTCCTGATATATAATTGTATTTATGGCACAAATTATTATCCTAAGTCCTTAATATTTCGACACTTTTCTAAAACATTTCATATTGTCTAATATGGTAGGCTCCAAAATCAACATGGAGCAGTCCTTAATATTTCAACAAATTTCTAAAACATTTAATATTGTCTAATACGGTAGGCTCCAATATCAACATGCGTCATGTCAGTGGAACAGACATGTAGAACAAGTTATGTTGGCTAGTTGATTGACAGTGTAGAGAAATACAAGAATAGCAAAGCATGCCAAACCTGTTTATCAGCAAGTAAAGTTTTCTTCTAGCCCAGTTGAACGGCATTCAACATTTATATCTAAGCATTGGGACACCGTTACTGACGTGTAGGCAAATAACGAGTCAATTAGTCATGGACATCAACCAATGTTATTAAACTGCGACAAATTAATGCTGATAATGTAGACAACAGTATTACGATTAAAGTCACTACTTTTATTGAAGTTCGAACCACTAGGCTGAATATCTGTAAAAGCACTTTGTGACAATTGTTGATGTAAAAAGGGCTTTATAAAATAAATGTCATTGATTGATTGAACCGCCAGTATGAATTTGTGTTGAAACAAAAAATGCATGAAGGAAAAATAAACTTCATGCATTTTTTTGCCCTAAATATGAGCAATCTGAAAACAGATACTTCTTACATCACATGGCTCTTAAATTTGACAGATTTTAATGAGTATACCCCACCTTATGTATTATGTATTTGGATAGCCATAGAAATATGATAAATATAGAACGGCCATTCGAATTCAAATTAATGTAGCAGAATAGTAAAATACTATTTTTGTCATTTTCCTTAGTAAAAATATATATCTTCGCTTTCTTCTTGCGTCTCGGGGAGTGAAGTCACGTAGCTGTGCGACATGTCATGTTTTCAGCACGAGGACATTCAGAGCCGGTGCTAGCTATAGGCATGAACCGTTCACTTGGAAACACTATATGCCAGCAACACAAACTCGGATTTTCCTTTTCAAAATAATAGTGCTTCTAATTCATTATAATAATCATTGTTATTTCATTGCATAGATAGATAGTGTGTCCATGTTCATGTGTTGCTAAAATTTGTCTATTGTCTATATCAGTGTTTCTTAAATGGGTGTAGTGTACTTTGGTACTTTGCTTTGGAGTACTGCAGGGGGTACATTACATTTTAGCAAAAATGCTAATTTAAAAATATGTTATGCTAATTCCTAAAATACTTATACTATAATAATGAATGAATTAAGTGATTGATTCGGAACATTTGAAATGTAGCATTTATATGTTTTTGTTTAAAAAAGGTTGTTGTTTAGTGAATCTATCACTGCTGGTGCTATATTGTACCACTTTACATATACTTTTTTTTCTACCAAAAAGATTTTGCGCTGGTCACGGGGTACTTGACACGGGTCAGGGGGTACTTGGCTTAAAAAGGCAATTCAA
>JACXGM010000560.1:56316-70107 GCA_016801145.1 Umbra pygmaea
GGGGGGGGGGGGGGCGAGCTCAGGAGGGGAAGTGATGTCAATGCATACCCTCTATACAGACTCTAGTGAATGTTTTTCAAATATAATCATGTTTTCACATCAGACACAATATATTGAATCAAAGTGTGTGTACAACAGATTTGTTACTATTATTAGTAAAAGGTTATTCAATACATGTAAAATTCTTTGTTTTGCTATCATATACTCTTATTGTTTCTTGACACATAATACAATAGCATTTGGTTACAATTTACTAGTTTATAATGAATTAACAATGATTATTGCAGTAAATTAAAACAACCTCTATTGTTTTGAATAAAACAAAAAACATGTTTGTCACGATTTCCATAGGTATATGGAGAGAGGCAGACTAGACAATATACGGTTTCTAATAGTCGTCGTTTTATTGTTACCAAAAACCATCCAGGGCACCCTTAGACCTATGCTGCAGGGTACGCCGTAGCGAGGTGCGTAATTGACAACTCATACAATAATATACACTCACATGCTCTTTACAGCGGCATGGACACTGCTACACACACATAAAATCAAATACGTTACTCTGCAAGCTAACGGGACTCACTTGTCACAACATGATGCTGGCTCCAGGACAGGGTTACAAGGAAAACGGTGGAACTATTAAACAACCATACCTCACCGTGACAATATAATAATGAACCGTGCCTTCCTCTCTCCCACCTAGGACTGATATGGGAACCGAGCTAACCAGCTGACAGCGATTAGGTGATTAGATAACTCGGTTCCCAATCAGTACCCAAGTGAAAGAGGGGAAGGCGCTACACAGCACACAATACAATTAACAGTAACCCACGTAACCACAAATCAAAACCACAGTACATATGCACTGGAATAATCACAATAACAATAATATAATAACTCAATATCTACACCAAACATTAATACAATGAGTCCATATCAGTTCACATTTAGTCCGTTCACGCCAGCCTCACTGGCTGGGCGTGACAGTATCCCCCCACAAAAAGGCCGAACACCGTGCGGCCAGACAAGAAAAAGGAGGGGGCGGGAGGGGCCGAAACAAACCCCCCCCACGGCTCGATCCAGACCCCCGACCCCGAAAGGATTCACCCAGGTGGTGGTTCCGCTGGCGGCCTCCGCAAGCCAGCCAGCCACCCGACGACATCTGATTGGGGTGCAGCTGGCAGGCTGCAGGACCCCGGTAGTGGAGGTGCCCCTATGGCTGAAGAACCTGGGACCGGCGGGGCATTGAGCTCATGGACCGGCGGGGCAGTGAGCACATGGACCGGCGCTGGGACTGTGGCAGGGAATGGCATTTCAGGAGGCTCAGGGAGAGGCAGGTCAGGAGGCTCGAGGAGAGGCAGGTCAGGAGGCTCGGGGAGAGGCAGCTCATGCGGCTACGGCGGCAGGGCGTCTGGGAGCCCCTGCGGCAAGGCCTCTGGGAGGTCTGACGACGAGGGTCCGGACGTCAGCAACGGCTGAGACAGAGCAGGAGGTCCTCTCGGCGGAGGCGGAGCAGGAGGTCCTCTCGGCGGAGGCGGAGCAGGAGGTCCTCTCGGCGGAGGCGGAGCAGGAGGTCCTCTCGGCGGAGCTGGCTGACGTAGAGCCTGGTGACGGTGGTGCGTGGAGGACCCTGACAGCATGCCGGCTGCCAGGACTTCTGTCCTCAGGCTCACGTCCTTCAGCACGGCTTCCAGGTGTGCCAGCTCTGTGTCCATCTCCTCTCTTACGGCCCGTGCCGCTCTAATGGCAGCATCAGTAGTGGCACAGCTCCCCCCCAAAATTTCCTTGGGCTCAGGCACCGCCAGGAGGGTGGGAAGGAGCTCTGCCCATGATATAGCGGGCAAGCCAGGCCCAGACACAGAGGGAAGCAGACCGTCCAGGTCCACAAAGTTGTCGTCCTGTGATCCCGGTCTCTTTTGTAGGCGGTTCATTTCTGTCACGATTTCCATAGGTATATGGAGAGAGGCAGACCAGACAGGCAATATACGGTTTCTAATAGTCCTCGTTTTATTGTTACCAAAAACCATCCAGGGCACCCTTACACCTATGCTGCAGGGTACGCCGTAGCGAGGTGCGTAATTGACAACTCATACAATAATATACACTCACATGCTCTTTACAGCGGCATGGACACTGCTACACACATAAAATCAAATACATTACTCTGCAAGCTAACGGGACTCACTTGTCACAACATGATGCTGGCTCCAGGACAGGGTTACAAGGAAAACGGTGGAACTATTAAACAACCATACCTCACCGTGACAATATAATAATGAACTGCGCCTTCCTCTCTCCCACCTAGGACTGATATGGGAAACGAGCTAACCAGCGATTAGGTGATTAGATAACTCGGTTCCCAATCAGTACCCAAGTGAAAGAGGGGAAGGCACTACATAGCACACAATACAATTAACAGTAACCCACGTAACCACAAATTAAAACCACAGTACATACGCACTGGAATAATCACAATAACAATAATAAAAGAACTCAATATCTACACCAAACATTATTACAATGAGTCCATATCAGTTCACATATAGTCCGTTCATGCCAGCCTCACTGGCTGGGCGTGACAATGTTAAAATAATTTATTTACAATGTTACATTTATAAACAATATAGATTATAAATAGTAAGATCTGCCATTTAAATGTTAACAGTTAAATATGTCAGGTCAAGAAAGACCAGGAAGTAGTTTTTAAGTTCAACTTAAAATGTCAGGAGATACATTGTTGACATTACTGTTAAAAATGCACTTCCAATAAAGTGAGTGTTGGCAAAACCGGTCATTTTTATGTTAGGATGGCAGGGGTGTTGTCGACAGCTGCTGGATGTAACTAATGAAATAACTTGTAATCTAATTAGTTACTTTTATAATCAAGTAATCTGTAAAGCAACTAAATTACTTTTTAAAGGAGTTATCAGAAATCAGATTACTTTTTCAAAGTATCTCTGGCAACACTGCCTAGAAATGGCCAAACCAGAGAGAGGTATCAGATGAAACTAAAGGGACAGAACAAATATAGACCAAATGATAACAACAATGCAAAGCATTGGCTTATACTAAACTAAAACAGAAAACACCCGTATAAAAGAAATAAACAATATGATAAATTATTATGATCTCAGTCTCTGTTCATGCCATGCCAGTATGTAAGGAGCAGCAGTCAGAAGTAGCTCTGAGGGCCATGAATATTGGATGGAATGTGGAAGTTGAGTTAAGTGTAAAAAAGAGTTGCACTATGAAAGTGAAGGTGAGTGAACAGAAAGTGAAAGTAGGTTCATTTAAAAGGAAGTATGCATTTATGAGAGTGGTGTAATAACTACATGTTATAATGTTTAAATATAACTTTTTAACACACAGAATTGAATTTCAGAAATAAAATTAAATGTGATGTATAGCATACAGCATATGAAATACGTATTAAACACATCCCCAGATGTTGGTAACAACAAAGGTAATCCATATTCCAAACAAGTTCATTTAGCCTACTAAATTGATATGTAATTCTTATTGACAGGCTATATTGATCTTTGTCGTACATGACAGTTTCGCCTGCTGGCTCTGCAGTCATCTTCAGATGTGTCACGTGGTGTTACTTTGACATGACATCTACTGTGGGTGTGTTTTATTGGGTTTGTGTCATTCTGTAAAATCCCAGAAGGGCTTGGGGTTGCGTCGGTCTCATTCCCCAGAGTATTGAGGGAGGCATTCGGGGGAGTGGAAGCGAAGTCCCCTTTCAGCGCAGCTGAAAGGTTTTTCCTCATCAGGACCGGTATATAAGAGGAAGCACGGCTTCCTGTTTCTTTGTGTGTGTTTCCACCTATGCTGTTGGCATTGTGTATGTAGTTCGTTATACCTGCTGGGTTTACTACTCCTTTGTTATAAAATACATTCCTGCATATCATACCTTCTCCTGCGTCTGCGTTCTGGCTGTCCTCACACCCAAAGAATCCTTACACATTCCACCTGTGTGAGGATCAGATCAACCTTCTTTCAAAGTGATTAGTAGCCTTCAGAGGTGGGACCAAGTCATTGTTTTCAAGTCACAAATCACATTTTGCTGCAACAATAAGACTTCAATTTTTCATGTTGCCTTCAAAATAACGGTCTGCAGAGAAAATGTTCCTCATTTATAATTTCCACCACATCGATTTTACCTTTAAAATGTAGCTTACATAATTCAAACTAAAACTACAGACACTCTGCAGACCTTTATTTTGAAGGCAACATGAAAATTTGGGTTCTTATTGTTGCAGCCAAAAGTGATTTGTGACTTGAAAACAATGACTTGCCACCTCTGGTAGCCTTTGATTAGATGTTACTTAATTCTCTCTATGAAAATCATTGAAAGGTACACACAGAGTATCTCTCTGTACTTGGGCCTGATGACCAAGAAGGGTTTAAATGGGAATGTAACTTATAGATAAGATAGTGTGATTTCAAGTTCCCATTCAGCCCCCTAAAATGCAATCTCATCACCAAGACTTTAGATACACTATATTTCCTTATTGCATGCATTCTTAACCTTAAAGTCTCAGGAGCAAACTTGTCTTTAATACTTGTAATTGTAAACTCTCTTCATCTATTGAATTAATTATTTTATTTGTTGTCTCCTGGAAATTATATTTTAACTTTGACGAAAGAAAGAGTGGCAAAAGCGCTTTAGGGTATTCTACAATATAAACTACCAAAGGTGCTCTTGGAAGGGAAATAAACTTAAAAAAGAACCAGGCTGAAAAAAAACCAAGGCACTCTAGGTTTTTGTACATTTAAAAGACCTTTTAAATTTACAAAATCCACTAGAGTGCCTGGTTTTGAATCTCTGTGCCAAGCCGGCATAATTATTATTTGTTTTTTTAATATTTAATCCTTGTCAAATTCAGTTCCACCAGAATGCATAGCTCTTAGTATGCAGAACGTGATCACCAACAGCAGTGACGTGGGCACCAGCACAGTGAGGTGGGCACAGGACAGGGACGGAAGGAGTCATCAGGCCACATGTTCCTGAAGCATGTTCCAAGTGTTTGAGATGGTAAAGATGGCCCCTGATAATGTGTTGGATGTCATAGTAGGGTTGTATAATAAGGTCTGCCCGGGTCTCCCTCTCTCCGCACCCCACACAAAGTTGTGACAGTATAGGCCTATATCAATGTAGGTATAGCAATCTTCTTCCAACAGTTGGATGCCCCCTGCTGGTGCGTGTCAGTTCCAGCGCTCCATGTCTTCACCTTCCCCATTATACACTTTTGTCTTGTGTTGCACTAATTGCTCTTGTGTATTTATTTCCCCTGTACCCAGTGTGTTTTGTGTGTTGTTGTCTCAGTGTTTTGATACTCTGTCAATTTGGACTAGTTATTTTTCTTATGTACAGGGTTCGAAATGAGGGGGGTCTCGGGGGGTCTGTGACCCTCCATGAGTTATTAGGGACCCCCCATAAGAATATTGTTTTTGATTTTGGGGGGTCCTAGTGAAATGTATGTTAACATCGAATTAAATCATCAATAATGATTGTGAAAATATTTCTTAAGAGATGCTTATATTTTCAGCAGTAATTAATTTATCGCGAGGCAGCATTTATTCCTAGTCAATCGGAGTGAGTTCCTATCCAGCGTCACAGATTGTTGACGTACGTACTGCTCACGTACACACGTAGCAAACTGAAACCACACAGACAGTTAAGATTGAAATCATGAATGGAAATCCTCTAAGTGTTTTGATTATGTTGATCCCTCCATAATTGCTTATACCGGTAGTATAATATTAGGAGATCCTATATCAAACTGTGCATTAACTAGAATACCCACTGTTATGATTAGTTCCCAAGTGTGTATTTTAGATGAGCAGCGAAAAAGTCAAATACGCACCTAAGGTGACACTGAGAAACATTTCGGAGGCAACATAAGCCCCAGACCGTCTGCGTTTGGTGGCAGCCAATAGAACAAACTTGCCATACATCGGATGGTTGGAGATGACCATAGAAATGGAATGAATAGAAAGGACATTCCAATTCAATTCAATGTAGCAGAATGGTCAGAGTAGCAGCCATTTTTAAATGTACCATTCCATTGCAAAGAAAGTGATCTACTTTGGCATTAAACCGATTTGCGTGTTGTCAATGTCACAACTAACAACAATCACCATTTTGTTGTGTACTGATTCTATTTCTATGGAGATGACCTACAATCTGGCAAATCCTGTAACCAATGAGAAAGAGTTAAACATCCCTGAAGGGGCAATAGAAACGATGTACGATATAAATTATCCAAAAATTTGGTTACAGCCACGAGCTGTAACCGGCTGCAACGCGTCATATTGGGTGGGCTGTGACAGGCCTCACACTCCGTTACAGTAGGTGACACCATATGCAACTTTTAAGTCGGTTGCGATCTTGTATAGTTAAAAGAAGAAGAAGCAACACATCATCGTATTGGTAATCTTGAGTAAACATGGCTGAACGTGTAACGGAAGAGCTGGGGAAGAAGACTGGTGCAACATCCAGTGTTTGGACTTGGTTCGGATTTAAGCCGTCCGACAAGAAGCAGCGAACCATACTTTGCAGTGTGTGGGGCAACAGTTCAGGCTAAGAGAAGTAACACGGCTAATCTGTTTTACCACCTCAAAATGAAACATGTCACTTAATACCAGCATTGCCAGGCAATGCATCAAACCTCAAGACCCAGTCCGAAGAAAGCAGGACAGAAAAAACAAGAACTGATCCAGACCTCCATCCAACAGTCATTTCCAATAGGTACTCCTTACAGTCGGAAGAGCTCATGATGGATTGACATTTCCAATTACCAGGGCATAATGTTTTACTTGTGTAAGGACATGGTCCCTTTTCAAACAGTAGAGAGACGTGGCTTTATAGCCATGATCAGAGCTATTGATCCACGATACGAGGTGCCAAGCCGCAAATACAGAGATGCTAAAATTGTATGCCGAACTCCGCGAAAAGGTTGAAGTAGAGCTGTTTGACTTGAAATACTTTGCCACTACAACGGACCTGTGGTCGAGTCTAACCATGGAGCCTTTCATCAGCCTGACCATTTACTACAATATATAACGAACGATTGGAATCTTGGCAGCCGGTGTTTGCAGACGTCGTACTGCCCCACTGAACATACAGCCTAGAAGTTGGCACAAGGCCTCAAGGAAGCGCTAGAGTCATGGGCACTTAAAGAAGTGTGCCTCACTCCTGATAATGGAACAAACCTGGACAAGGCAGCGTCACATCACAGAAACACTAACAAGGTGGGGATCAGGCCAGATGATGATGCAGAGGATGCTCAAACAAGAGAAGGCCTTATTACAGGTACTGAAAGCAAACAGGAAAACCAAACACCTTGTACCCACTTGGCCAGATACAGATGTCTTAGAATCCATAAGCAAGACCCTCCACCCACTTCTGGAATTCACAGATGCGCTATCTGGAGAAGAGTATGTCAGTGTGTCGTACATTAATTCTGTTCTCCATCTTTTCAACAACACTGTTCTTGCTGCAGCTGATGATGACACAGAGCTGACAACAACATGAAAAGAGTCATCCTACAGTACTTAAAACGAGGAGTACGCAGACCCAGAAATGGTTGACCTGCTGTATATGGTGTCCTTGGTCGACCCACGGTTTAAAGATACATAGAGGATATAGCTGATGACTGCCAGGGGTTCTTCAAGACCAGAGCGGGAGCAGAAATTCTGTCACTGTTGGAGGTGCAAGCTGCAACGGTCACAGAGCCATACACATGCACAGAAGCTCCAGCTGAAAGTAAAACGTAGCTGTTGGGAGGCAGTCCAACACGTTGAAACGGAGTCTGGGAAACTTTTTCAAGAAGTCCTCCGGCGGCACAGCCGCTCTCGCTGACAGAGAGGCCATCGAAGTGGAGCTAAAAAGTTACCTGCAGAAAATGTAGGTTGATGGAGAGACTGTATCCTGGCCACAAGTGCTCCATCAGAAAGGGCATTTAGAATTGGTGGCAACATTGTTTTTTGCCACCGGTCTTTGTTGAAGCCAGAGACTCTAGACAAGCGTGTGTTCTTTAGGGCCTAACAAATGACAAATTGTGTAAACACCAAAAATCTGTGTTTGCCCGATTAAAAAAATTGTTGTTGGTCTTTAACTGATAAGACACCTGTTTTTCTGTTCTTTGCATCTTTTGTGTCCTTAACTAAAACTACTTTTGGTGTCTTCTGTACTGTTTTACACATTTTACTGTCTATGGCATGGCAGTACTGTAAATAAACTTTTATACAGTACGTGAAACATTTTCTTTAGTTAACTATATATATACCTTAAACTAAAAATATTTTCTTTATTCCAAAACATTATTGTGCTTTCATTTTGCACTTTATTATGTTTTTCTTAGAAGTATCTGTGCAATACACTTTGAAGAATTTTCTGGTAGCACTTTACATTACAGCATGGTAATAAAATGGTAATAGTGGGGTAACAGTGTGATAATAAAGAGGTAATATATATGTAATAACATGTAAATGACAAAGTAATAACTGGATAATACATCACAGTAATTAGATGTAATACTGGGGTAATAAGTTGATAAGAAGCTAACATGTGATAACATGCAATTACCAATGTAATTACTAGGAAATGGTTTGATGATAACCATATAGCTGGGTAATGGTAATATTATTATATAAATATTGTAATAACATAATCATAATGGGGTAATATATGTTGTTGTTTTCACAGTATTATAGGCTACTATTAGATAAAACGTTTTGGTATTTAAAATAGGTAATTACTATATTATAATGCTGAAATCCATCCACCCTTTATGTTCCAAATATTTCCCTTTTGTTTCAAGGTAATACTTTAGAAATTATATGTTTAATCTTGTGACTACTTACCTGAAAACACGTCTGGTTGTTTCTGTGTAATGAATCAGCACCATGAATCAGTGCTGCAAAATGCAAAACTACCTGTTTCTATTTCATTTCATGGTAATATTAAAATAACAGAGGTGTAGAGATTACCTGGAAATGCTTCTGGGTGTTTCTATGTAACAACAATAAATCAGAAAAATGAAATTACCATGAAGTAGAAAATGGCAGTTTTGCAATTATTTGTTTAATATAATATTATCATGTGACAAAATAGAAACAGGCAGTGTAGTCGGAAATTAATGTTTACAGGACCAAATATGACTCATTCAACAAAGGATTTCCTGAGGGGAATTAAGATTCATGGAAGGGGGTTAAAAAACCCCACTGGAGAACAGAGACAAGGGTGAAGCCCAACAGATGAATTTATGTCACACAACATAGACTCTACCTATTTGATCTGTTCTTGATTATCCCATAAAGGGAGTTTTGTTTTATTACATGTACAAAAGGTTGCCCAGCTCATATGATTTCTCCACAGGGTTACGAGGAGAGAAAAATGCCATTGTACAGGTTATATGTCTTCTCCACAGGGTTACTAGGAGATGACAAATGCTAGCTCCCCCTCTGGAAGACATTTAAATGTATTTTGTTACAACTAACGGTAGCGCCGGCAGGTCGGCGCATAATCTAATCATGTTTGCTATCCTGTTAACTACATACACTAGGATTCTGTTCATTTGTGACACATACACAACTACTCTACAGTGGGGCCTGCAGCCGGCTCAAATAGGGATCTGTTTGGCAATTCGGCTGGGGAGAAACGTTCAGCTCATTCGTGGGCATTCCTTGATCCTCTGCCCCTATCATATGGTTCAGCTCCCGGGAAGCATATCCGAAACGTAGGGGCGAGCTGATGCAATATCGGTCCCGTCGGCTGTAGCAGGCACATCAGTGAGGACAGGTAGCCGTCCATAGAGCACATTTAGCGTGGCCTGACACGTCTAGACTAGCTATCAAGCGGTTTCCAAGTTAAGGCCTGTTAGGCTTCCAGGGAATCTTGCTCAGCTAACTTATAAACATATGGAGTCCGATTTATAGATATTAAATATTTATGAGGCAAATAAGATCAATAAGAACACTCTCCATTAAGCAATTATTCATCTTATAACTCAGTACATTGCCCCAGGGGAAAAGGAAATATACCAATAATTATTGTACTAATTTCACAGCAAAGACTACAGCATTTTAGCATTTTGCTGCACTGATTCATGGTTGTTACCCACTAGATTGATTACCGGTACATTATATTTCTTCTTGCTCAGATTTTCATTCTACCTCCTTCGATAACTTCCGGTCAATCAAAGCTTTAAATGTTTAAAAAGAGATCAACCAACATCTTCAGAGCAAATATGTTTTTGGATCTGCATTAGGGTTCTATGGCATGTGATCAGTATTCCAGTGATTGAGCTCTTTGTTGCATGCTCCGTTCAGGTGGGTGAGGATCATAGTGAGTACCAGTAGTTTTTAGGATCTCACGATTAAATTACAAAGTTTAGTGCATTTGCAGTGCATCCGCTCGCCACAGCAACACTTTGCACTGACAATATAAATAGACTTGAAGCGTAAAATTATTCAGGTTCAAGCAAGCTTTGTTTGGCATATCCCCACATTGTAATATATATGTGTTTACAGACGTTGAACATTTTATGTAGTTTTCATAATCATAATTTCTCGGGAATCTCATATACGGTACCTCCTGCATTTGATTCCAACCCATACACCATCATTACAACAGTGTTTTTATCATCAGTCTCTTCCATCTCATTGAGTGTGGAAACTAATTGAGAAGAGCTGTATTACTAAAGAAGATGTTTCAGTATTTACACTACCAATTTATATGGTAAAAATAAAACTGTGATATAAATGTAAAATGGGCAAATCCAGTGGCATCCCTAGGCCTGGGCTTCAGGTGTTTCCGGTTTAACTGGTGGCTGAATTAACTGATGACAAAGTTCCAGAGGGGGCGTAGGGGTGACATTGAGGTCCCTGGCCTGAAAACCAGGAAATATGTTTTGATTGCTTTGTTGAAATACATAATGTATATTTCTTGAGATATGCTGCTGAATGGGAGTTTGGGACATCACTGTCTGCACATTGACTCACAGGTATCTCTCCAATTGGCAAATTAGTTCAAAGTGAACACTGTCAGAATAATCAAGTACAGTGGGTGAACTAAGTATTGAACACATCACCATTTTCTCAGTAAATATATTTCCAAAGGTGCTATTGACACCAGAGGTTGATAACAACCCAAATAATCCATACATACAAGGAAACCAAAACAAATAAGTTCAGAAATTAAGTTAAGTGTAATAATGTGAAATGACACAGGGAAAAAGTATTTCCACAAAAAACGGAAGGTGTTGACGTTTTCATCCGGGTCATGAGACAGACTACCAATGGCTTTTTTCAAATATGTCTGGCGTACTTCGGTTTATATGGAGGATCTTGGTAATTTCAAACATCTTTGTTACGTAACAATTATGATTTTCAACATATTACAGACATTGCTGACACTTTCACGTGCATCTTTCGTTCATAATTTTCAGCCCCACGATTCATAAACGAAGGCCTAAGTTTGTTTCCCGGATACATTCTGTAATGTTGCGGTCCTGAAATTGTCATTTTTTTACTTAGCAAAACTATGCTGTGTCATTACTGTAACTCTTTGATGATGAAAAAGAACGATTTTTGACTGTAAGTACTATATTTTTATATTACTATATGTTATTTCATCAATAAGGTTGGCTATACTCTGCTAGCACAATTGCTTTGTTTACAGGACGCATAGCTCATAACATTTTCAATTCCATAGCTATAGTAAAACCGAGATGATGACTAGAATGCTAAGATCCTAAGTGTTGTAAAGATATGTATATGTTACCTAAAATTTTAACTTGAAAACCATGTTCATAATCAACTGTGTATTTTCAATGAGTTGAAATGATGAACAGCTGAGTGTATAAGCTTATGGCATTTTTTACTTGGCATGTACATCACATAATCACTCATAGCATTTTCAATTTGAAAGATATAGTTAAACCAAGATAATCACTAGAATGCTGATGTCACATCCAGCCCAGTGAGGGCTGTGGTCAGGCCTTTATGGACCTTTTTTGTGTGTAGTTGCTCCCCTGTGTGTCCTGACTCTTGGTTGCTTCCTCTTGTGTGATGCTTTAGTTCACCCTGGTGTCCTTTTCGTGTCTAGCATGTGATTCTGTTTTCCCATAGTTCCTTTCAGTGTTTGATTATGTTCCCAGGTGTTCTGTATTAGTCCCCATTTGCTTTAGTATTTAACCCCAGTGTTTCATTCTCCCTCTGTCGTTCATTGTTTCTGTACAGTTCTCCCTTGTTGTGTGAATAAATGTTTGATGCAGACGCACCTGCCTCCAATCCCTAGCCAAACTGCGACAGCTGAGATACTAAAGATATGGGACATGTATATATAATCTAAATATTTACTTGTAAACCATGTTTCTAATTGATTGTGTATTTTCCATGTGGAGACAGCTTTGTTTACAAGAAGCATAGCTCATATTATCACTCATAACGTTTTATTTTCATAGCTATAGTAAAACCGAGATGATCCCTAGAATCCTAAGATCTTAACCTTTTAAGGGCATATGAGACATTTATGTATAACTTAGAAATTGCACTTCTTAGCAATGATTGTAATCCACCTCTTATTTTATTTGAGGCGCATGTGTAAAAGGCACATAGCTAACATTATAAGGTTTAATGTTTTGTTTTGTTATAGCTATTGTAAAACTGAGACATTAGCTAGATAACTGGTTAAGGTGGCCAATTCCACATTGTTGTTATCTTTGAGAATGTAAATGTAAACGATTGCAATGTAAATGCAAATGAAGACATATTTGCAAAAAGAATACTCAAATATATTCTGTAATTATATTAAATGGTAAATGGCATGTTATAAAATTGATCTTCCTTAATAACTTGGTAAACAGAACAAACTCATGTTTAAAACAGATATTATTGTCTGTCTCTCAGCCAACCCTTAGCCAGGTTATGCCAGATGTGTTAGTAGGTTTTATAGGCTTGTCACGTAATTACATGAAGTTTCCGTACACGGCGGGTGAACAGGCAAACAAAAAGCACAATTTGCAGTCCAGTTTCCCAAATGTAATCAGGGCTATTGACGGCACTCATGTTGTCATAAGGGCACCGAATGAGAATGAAAATGCTGTCATTAATCGTAAGTATTTCAATTCCATCAATGTCCAAATAATAATAAATAAATAATTTATGATGCAGACATGTTGCTCCCTAATGTAACTAAACTTCCCCCACCCGTTGTAGACACACTTTTGCCACAAAGCCCTAGATGCTTTTTGGCATCGACTTTGATATCTGCCAACTTTTTTTTAGGCCATGGTCCAACTTTCTGAGGCTGTGGCATTCACGGCGTCTGAAACCTTTTGCCACTCCAATGCATTTTTGGCATTAGTGATGACCACACAGTGCCCTCCAAACAACATTTTCCTCCCCTTTTCCACATCTCCGACAATAACTTCTATTTCACATTGAGTTGTTGTTTGCTCTTGGTCACTGGCAAATTGCCAAGCTCTTAAACGTTTATCTATATTTTATCATATACGATAAACTCTATTTTTACGAGTCTACCAAAGTACTAGTTTATTGTTGTTTCAACGTTTTCACCCCGAGACGCTATTTTTGGACACTCTGAGTTTCTGCCTTGGGTAACTACAGTACTTCGGAAACTTCCGCCTCGAAATCGAGTGTCTACCCCGGGACTCTATTGGACAACAGAGGAGTCTCTCATCTACTGCGACCAGTCGAAAGCTAAGTAGCATGTCGTACTGCAGTTGCTGTTCTCTCCTTCTTGCTAAGATAGCTAAG